>JAODAL010009024.1:0-113507 GCA_025379985.1 Phyllomedusa bahiana
AAATTTTGTAGCAATTTTTCCCAATAATTGCATTTTTAGCAAAAAATGTAATGAAATTTAAGTGGGAAATGGAAAAGGTGCCTCCCCCCCCTTTCCTGCACAGTGCTTTTGCAGGGTCTCGGTAAGGTCATTTTCTCACTAACATTTGCTGCTGTAAATTAAATTGAGTTGCTGTTCTCAGCACAGGACATCAGGACAAAAAAGATGTCTGCCTCCAAAATAATGGACAAAAAAACAGAAATCTAAAAATAAAAAAATCTCTATAGTCAGAAAAATAAAAACAAACTAGACAAAAAGTTTACTGCATTAAATTTTATTTTTGTGAAAAAATAAAGGTGTACAGTATGTGAGTGTGGCCTAACAGGATAGCACACTGGATGCTCTCCTTCTGTTTTTACCCCCATCAAGGGAATCCAGAAAAAGTGAATAACGAGTCTCATTTTAAATTATAATGCGGTGATGTATGAAAGTGGTTTTTTTTGCGTTCATAAATTTTGTAAAAGTCCAACACACTTGCCCATATTTTTTAGGCCTTTACAGAACTTGGGCCTAAAAAAATAGTACCCCCGCCATTTATACACCTCCTCTCCATACATAAAAACATATAAAATATGTCCTATACAGATGACCATACATTTTACCAAATGGTTTAAAAACAACTATTTTAATATATAATACCCATAAAATGTTATATATATATATATATATATATATATAAAACTTAAATTAGCACAGTATTCCTAAAAATGATTTTTATAAATGATGATAACCACACTTATAACCTCTATCATTTCTATTGAACTTGAGTTGAGCCGAGAACCCAAATGTTAGGAACAAGACAGCCTCATGGTCTGAACATTATACAGGATATCCTGTATCAATACTAGAAAATTTTTCTGGCCTGGGTGGTGGGGCAATGAACCTAAAGAGAGTTGAAAGGTAAAATTGTTAAATTTGTGCAATTAAGGGCTGCATATCAGGTTCCTTTACATTCAAGATACTGATATTTTCAACAGCACTAAGGTGACAATTTGCAGGCTATGATGGAAAACTGTGTATATCTCTCTTGGAAGATTAGGGGTCGGTGCAAGCTAAAAATCTTACAACATTTTGTAAACCCTTACCCGGGGTGAGCTTAGGGGGGCAGAGGTAATCGCTACCCCCCGGGGGTGCATCTGAGGGGGCCCACAAGCCCTTCTGCCACATAAGAAGATACCAGCATTTTAAGCGCCACATGTTAGCTAGGGGGCCCATTTCACTTTTTGCACTAGGGCCCCCAGCTCCAATTTTTGCCTTGACATTATGTGTATATCCCTTTTAAATGAGCTCCGATGTAAGGCTCTGTTTATGCTAAGGGAATGACATTGTTTGCTGGCATTTCCCTGATTTTTGATAGGGAGAATAGTGGTGCATGTTACAGAAACTCTTTCTTAATCTAAAGTGGGGGCGCTGAGCACAGATATATGTAAAGAAGCTTCTAGTTGTATTTGAAATATATAGATTGTAATATGATCCATTACTTTATTTAAACAGATGTTAGATGCAAACAACACTACTGCACAGAATGCTTTTGAAATAAAATTTATTACATTAATTTCCAAAAAAGGGGTTTTTTCATACTTACCCCTCTGGTGCCATGTTGCTTTCAATGCCCACTTTTGTTACAGAATCCTATTTTTAATTTAAAAAAAAAAAGTTTCAGTCAACATAAACTATATTCTACATAACCCTTTCCGCCAACTCAGCACCGCTGCTCTTGTTATGCCAAGTTACTTGACGCAGCTGAAAATGCCCCGTTTGCCCTCAGAACTGAGCCAATTACTGATGCTAGCAGGCTCAAGCTGTATACCAGTAATTGTCTGTAGTAGTCAAGTGGGTATACAAGCACAACATTGGTGCACCAAATAAGCAAAGAACTATAGGGAGGACTGGGGAAACAGTGCTGGAGTGTCAGGGGATCTCTCAATTTGGTAATAGTTGTTTTGTTATTTTATACCATTTTCCCTCTTTTGGCCATTTTTTTATCTAGAAAAAACCCTTTATGGGAATCTAAAACGCCTAGAATTTCTAGGTAATGGCAAGGTAATATTTTTACCTGTGTGTTTTCCTTTAATGCATTATCTTGTTGCCACTGAGCCACATTTCCAGGAATTGTAAAAAAAACTGTAGAATACTGAAGTTTGAGCTCCATAACATAGGTGATTTTTATGACGACAGTTGCTTTGGGTGGTAAATTTCCAACGCTCACTGTGAAGACATCCTAAAATAGCAATAGCAAATTAACTGTTAGTCATGTCAAATAGCGGAAGTCCAATAGACTTGCCATGAAGCAGTAGTGTGCACACTCATCCATGGCACCATTCAACAGTTTCCTCACTACACAATCAAAGTTAGGAAAACCAGGGAATTAAGGGATTAGTGATCAGTGAGGTTCCCAGCAGTGAGATCCCCAGTAATCATTTATTGCCTATTCTGTGGATAGGTGATAAGGGCGACAGGTATGATTTTTGGCACCCAGACACCATTTTCTTTTTTGCACGCATTTGTAGCGTAGAATGCGCCTGAATCTATGAACCTGTTCTACTGCGAGTCATAGATTTAGAGCTTTCTAGCTACAAAGCAACACTTCTGGCTCAGGTAAACCATGCCTCCAGCGCGCCCCCAATGTCAGGCGCATTACAAAGTGCTGCGGGTCCTTTGTAATGTGCCTGATAATGGAGTGCACCCATTTACAAATATAGCAAATGGGCTATATAGCACCATTCATACATGTCGCCCTAAATGTCTAGAGTAAGAAAACCGTTTTAAATTTATGTTTTTATGTAAATACAACTTATTCATTGTATGACAACGAGATATGCAACTTTCTAATAGTTTGTTTTTTTGTTTAAGTTCCTCAGCCATTTTCAAAATTTCTGATTGTTGTAATAATGTAATAATTGTATTATAAAAAATGGATACAATAAAGTGTTTTGGAAACCTACAGAAGTATCTTGATCCATGAGATAAGCTCCATGTCCTTCACTTATAGCGGTCCTGTACTCTCGATGTGCCTGCTGCTTTTCTTTAACCTGCAGAAAACAACTTGCATTGTTAGCCAACTACTACAAATATATTTGCTTAAACAAAAATCTCTACTTCAGTGAAATAAAGCATTGTACCTCTCCTATGATGTGTTTGCCATTGATAAAAGCTTCAAACCCACACACAGCGACTGTGCTATCCAGAGGGAAAACATACTTTGCTTCAATAGGGAAGGTGGAATTATTCTTATAAGTCTGGAACATCACAACCTGTAGTAGGAAAAAGATATAGCAATTGATAGATTATAGAAATTATAGGCGTTTTAGATTGCAAAGAATTTTAAAGCCACACGTACCTGAGCTGCAAGGTCCTTTAATCGAGCTTTGACATGTATACTTTGTAGAGGAATTTGCTGCCCATCTTTGCCTTCTAGACCACCTTTTGTGACCTGATTCTCTGGTAGATCCTCTATTGAAACATCTGTAAAAACAGAAACACTTACATTAATTAATGGGATGTTCACATCCTCTAACATTATGACATGTTGAGAGGAAATGCCTTGATAATCAGTGAGAAACTGATACTGATTCAAGTGGTCTCCGCCTTGGACAACCACTACTTGTTTAAAGGGTCCCTTGACAATATGCTGATCACAAAGTGTGCTCCTGATGGGACTACAAGTGATCAGCAGCAATCTGTGGGGAGACCTGGTAGTAAGCATTTTAATTTTCCTGCAGCAGCACAGGAGCATCTACACATTACACAGTGCACAATAAAATGTATTGAAATTATAGCGTATGACAGGGAAAGACCTCTAGAGTTAGAGATACTCCTTTTAATTTCTCTCCACTCTGGCCAAAAATGAGGACCCTGAACACTGCACTACCTTGTATTAATTTGGAATTCCCTTATGTATAAACTATACAACATACATGCCAACTCTCCCGTTTTTGGCGGGGGGGTCTCGCTATTTGGGGTCCCCTCCCGCCCTCCCGGGGGAGTTGGCATTCCTCCCGCCACCTGCAGGCGGCGGGGTCCTTTAAATTACCGCGGCGCAAGAGTAGCGCTGGTGCGCTACTTTTGCGCCGCGGGACCGCTCCTACAGGCGGGTGCAGCGGCCGCAGCGGCCGCTCACCCGCCCGCGGTCTCACTGTGCGGGGAGGAGGCAGGAGGTGATCGCTCCCTCCTCCCTCCTCTCCCTGTATGTACGGCGCCGGTGTGTGCGCCGTACATACAGGTCAACGGCGCAGGGGGAAGTGACCGCGGCCTGCAGGGGTAGTGACGTGCGGCTGCTCTCACTTCCCCCTGCGCCGCTGAAGAGATCTCGTCGGAGCGGCCACGCTGCAGGAGCCTGGTAAGGTAAGTGGATTTTATTATTTAATTTTTATATACTTTAGGGGCTCTACCTGGCTAACAGAGAGGGCAACTACCTGCAACAGAGAGGGCAACTACCTGGCAACAGAGGGGGCACTACCTGGCAACAGAGGGGGGCACTACCTGGCAACAATGGGGGCACTACCTGGCAACAATGGGGGCACTACCTGGCTAACAGAGGGGGCACTACCTGGCTAACAGAGGGGGCACTACCTGGCAACAGAGGGGGCACTACCTGGCAACAAAGGGGGCACTACCTGCAACAGAGGGGGCACTACCTGGCAACAGAGGGGGCACACCTGGCAACACAGTGGGCACTACCTGGAAACAGAGGGGACATCTACCTGGCAACAGAGGGGGCACTACCTGGCTAACATATGGGGGCATACCTGGCAACAGAGGGGGCACTACCTGGCAACAGAGGGACACATACCTGGCAACAAGGGGACACTACCTGGCAACAGAGGGGGCACTACCTGGCTAACAGATGGGGGCACTACCTGGCTAACAGAGGGGGCACTACCTGGCTAACAGAGGGGCACAACCTGGCAACGAGGGGGCATCTACCTGGCAAACAATGGGGCACAAACAGGCTAACAGATGGGGGCACTACCTGGCAACAGAGGGGGCACTACCTGGCAACAGAGGGGACATCTACCTGGCAACAATGGGGGCACTACCTGGCAAACAGATGGGGCACTACCTGGCAAACAGATGGGGCACCTACCTGGCTGACAATGGGGGCACCTACCTGGCTAACAATGGGGGCACCTACCTGGCTAACAATGGGGGCACCTACCTGGCTAACAATGGGGGGCACCTACCTGGCTAACAAAGGGGGGCATCTACCTGGCTACAAATTTGGCTCTACCTGGCTACAGAGGGGGCATCTACTTGGCTACAAGGGGGCATCTACCGGCCTGTAAGGGGCACTACCTGGTTATGGGGGGCTACTACCTGGCTATAAGGGCATCTACCTGGCTTTCTTCCAAAGCCGTTATGCAGTTAGGTGGAGTGGGTGTGGCTTTTTGAAGGGGCGTGGCATACCAACAAGATGGGCGTGTCCATGCAAATTTTTGCCGCAACGCGCTACGCGCGCCGCCCACTAAATTCTCCTGCTTTTTCATTTTCGAAAGTTGGCAACTATGCTATACAACCCCTTAAACATTGCTTACCTTCTGATGGTTCAGACAGTATATTGCAATGATCTGGCGTTTGATCAATTGAAATAAATAAAGACTCCTTATGTAGGTCCACATGGTCCCCGTCAGTGGAAAACTGAACAACATATCTTAATTGTACTTGACTGACGTTATACACTACATATTCATCATCCTAAATGGTATAAAGAAGGTAAAAAGAGGAAGAAAATTATAAAGAGACAGGATGGAGACCAAATTAATCAGCCTTTTATATCAGGTTGTAAAACTCACTACTGATGAACTATGGGATACAATTCTGAATTTCTATAGCAGTCAATGAAGAAATATATCAAATAAGATGACATGTTTATTACAGTATATAAATTGAATAGGAAAGGTTGTATATCTTCACAACATATTAAAATATTAAGCTTCTGGATGTAGAAATAAAATGCAAAATAATAGTGCATCTCAAAAAATCAGAATATCATCATAATGTGAATTTATGTCCTTAACTCAAGTCAAATAAAAAGACCCATAAATTACGTAGACTCCATATAAAAAGAGCAATACATTTTAAACATTTACTTCTTTTAATGTGGATGATTATGGCTTACCACTAATGAAAAACAAAAAATTCTGTAAATCAGGAAATTAGAAAACTGTAAGAAAGGTCAATATTCTTGACTAACATGCAATGGTTTCCTAAGGTATTAAATGGTTCCGCAGACTGGTTTAGTAGCTACACAATCATGGGGAAGACTGCTGACTTAACACTTGTCCAAAAGACAGTCATTGACACCATCCATTAGGAGAATAAGCCACAAAAGGTCATAGCTGCAGAAGCTGGCTGTTCACAAAGTGCTGTATCAAAGCATATTAATGGAGAGTTTTGCGGAAGGAAAAAGTATAGTAGAAGAAAGTGCACAAGCTACAGGGATGACCACAGCCTTAACAGGATTGTCAAGAAAAAGTCATTCAAGAATTTGAGAAAGATTATAAAAGAGTGGACTACGGCTACACACGGACGTATGCAGGACATGGGCGACAACTGTCACATCCCTTGTGTTCGGCTACTCATGACCCAGAGACACCTCAGAATAAGGACTAAACATTTGTTCAGTGTACAAAGTCCTGTTTTCAGGTGAAAGTACATTTTGAATTTCATTTGGAGTCTAAAGGAAGAGTGGAGAGGCCACAATTCAAGTCGCCTAAAGGGATTTTCTCACTACATTTTATTTCAATTTACACGGTCTTGCATCCATTGTTCTGCACCCTTCAGAGCCAGTGCCTAATTTGCATGTGTATACAGCCCATGGTGTTACACTGCAGGATGATGTGCTGCCAGACTGCCCGGCTTATTTGATGCCCCAGTGTGAACAGAGAATAGGTTAGAGGCAGCCAGGAGCTGAGAGAAGGTGGCAGAAACACATTTTCTTACACTGCTGTAGTGACTGATACTTTTGCTGCCATCATGTTTGAAGCCAGACTAGTTCAGGGCTAAATCCTAAATAAGGTGCTGGAAGCTTCAGTTACTGGTTCAGTAATAGCGGCTTGCTGTTGTTACTGCACTGATTCACAGTGAATGGAGCACATCATGCTGCAGTGTAACACCATAGACTGTATACATGTACAAATGCAAATTATACACGGCCTCTGAAAGGTGAAGGACTTTGTAGGAGTCCGTGTCTAATTTGCAGGTGTATTACTCTGGATGTGCATACAGCAGCTATGCCTAGCATTGCAAGGGAGCATATCTAAGGCAGGGGCCATCTTCTTAGACAAGCCTATCAAGATCCCTAATTGTCAACCCCCCAAATTCTGTCACAGATTCGTCACTTCCTGCACTTTGGCACCCACAGGCACTTATCTGTATATAGATGTATGGTTGGGATGGCAGGTTCATCCACATTTTATGTATACTACCCCATCTTTATGTAACATGGCTGGTCCATTGTAAACCAAGCACTTGTCACCTTTTGTTTCACCCTACACCATAATAGATTGTAAGCTCTTGCGAGCAGGGCCCTCACACCGCGTGTCTCATTTGTCAGTAGCTTTTTTATAATGTAATGTCTGGTTTGTCTGTGCTTATTCCCTCTATATTGTAAAGTGCTGCGGAATATGTTGGCGCTATATAAATAAAGATTATTATTATTTTTATTATTGGATGGCAGGGAGGATAAGGACACCCCTGATCATGGTCTAAACACATCCCTGAATTTGAAAAGAAATCTCTCTTAGCTGACTGAGCTGCTGACGTGAGAAAACCCCTTTGAGGTCCAGTGTGAAGTTTCTACAGTCAATAATAGTTTGGGGAGCCATATCCTCTGCTGGTGTTGGTCCACTGTGTTTTATCCAGTCTAAGGTTGGGTCAGGCATCTACCAGGACACGTTAGAGCAAAACAAGCTTCGGTCTGCTGACGACCTGTTTGGAGATGCTGATTTCATTTTCCAGCATGACCTGGCACCTGCCCACACTGACAAAAGTCCAAATAGCTGGTTTAATAACTATGGTATCATAATGCTTATTCAACCAGAAAACTAGCTTGACCTAACCCCATTGAGAATCAGACACAACACTGCAGCTGAGCTATCAATGCAACCGAGCCATCAATGCAACCAAGGCTTTCATAACACCTCAGCAGTGCCACAGGCTGATCGCCTCCGTGCCATGCCGCATTGATGCAGTAATTCATGCAAAAGGCATGAATACAGTACACACCCTTCAAGAGGCCAACAATTCTGTATTACGATTTTTCCAATTAGTCTAGAACACTATTCTGATTTTCTGATATACTGAAACTCGGGTTTTTATTAGCTGTAAGCCATAATTATCCACACTAAAAGAAAAAACGCATGAAATATATCTCTGTGCTTAATGAGTCTACACAATATATAGATTTCTATATTTGACTTGAATTACAGACATAAATGAACTTTTCAATAACTTTCTAATTTTTTTGAGATGTACTAGTAGAAGGTGAATTCAAAAGCCATCAAAAAATAAAACAACCTTTATAGCAAATACAACTTAAATCATGGTCATTCAACTTAAAGGGATGTTCCCACAAAGGAAAAGGTTGGCTAATAGTTAGCTACAAGCCGACCGTGTTACAAAATGGATAGTGACTGTGCTTAGCTATATTTGGAATGCCTATAGTAATGAATGGGAAGGACGGACACAAGAACCTCCCCCTCATTCTGTAACATGGTCGTCTCATAGCTAGCTACAAGCTGACCTGCTTTGTGGGAACACTGCTTTAATTTTAGGGCTTAGGTAAGAATCACAGACAGACCAAGAATTTGAAACCACAACATGACGCAAAAAGAATAGAAATAAGAGAATCAAACAAAGCTAAAATAGAGAGGCCAGGAATCAACTGAGGCACAGGACAGAAAATGGAATAAAGACCAAAGTCAGAATAAAGCAAAGATCAAAACCAAAAAACAGGTTTCAGAAAGAACCAGAAACACGACTGGACACATCTGCAATTAGGCACTCTCACACCATTTAGTAGTTTGATTCCACTTTGACATGCAGGTTTTTCTTTATTTCCAAAAACAGAAATCATTTTTAGAACCATTCAGTTTTTTAAATGGCAAAAAAGTGAAAATGGTCAAATTGTGCCTAAAGTATCAATATTTTTTGTTTCCAACATTATTTTTTTACAGAACTGTCTTCACTCTCTTGGGCATGGAGTTCACTAGAGCTTCACAGGTTGCAGCCACTGGTATCCTCTTCCACTTCTCCATGATGAGATCACAGAGCTGATGGATGGTAGAGACCTTGTGCTCCTCCACCTTCCGTTTGAGGATACTCCACAGATGCTTAATAGGGTTTAGGTCTGGAGACATGCTTGGCCAGTTCAGCACCTTTACCCTCATTTCCTTTAGCAAGCCAGTGGTCGTCTTGGAGGTGTGTTTGGGGTTGTTATAATGTTGGAATGCCCAGGTAGGGTATTGTGTCCTGCTTCAGTATGTCACAGTGCATGTTGGCATTCATGGTGCCCTCTCTGAACTGTAACTCCCACGGCTGGCAGCACTCATGCAGTCCCAAACCAAGACACTCCCACAATCCAGCTTGACTGTAGGTAAGAAACACTTGTCAGACTTCCAGTTCCGGCGCACATATGTGAGGAGGTAGCAGCCGCAGCTCCCTCTCACCACCGCCTGATTCGGGGCATTCTCGTGGCATATCAGCCACATACCTGGCACTTTTCCGTGCCTCTGCATCCCACGCACACGCCGGTGCAGGAGCGGGGAGACGCGGCGTAGCGGGAAGCCCGGGTGCAGCGACGGCCCCTCTTCCATCAGCCAGCCTGCATCTCAAGATGGCGCATGAACCACCACGCAGCAACAGGACCGGCCGAGGAGTCGGCACAGTGACACAAGAGGGAGAAGAGATGTTCTCTGAAAGCAGCACCTCGGTGGGAGAACAGGTCAGATCCACCCAGCAGACCCCCAAAGAGGTTCAGGGATCACCACTCGCCACAAAGGCAGCAGAACAAGGGCCAAACATTTCCCCTGCATTACAGAGGGATTTGGAGGAGAAAATCCCTGGGCTTGAAGTGCCCTGTAAGACAAGACCATGGCGGTGGCTGTCGCAAAACCATTATATCTGCCTCAGTACAGGCTGCAGTAACGGCTGCAGTATCAGCCATCCATAATGATGTTTCACGGCACACCTCGCAGATAGGGGATCTGGAAGAGCGTGTAAATGTTGTGGAAGACGACATATTGGGGGCTAGGAGCACACTAGAGAGGCTGGTCCGAAAATCTGAGTCTCTCCAAAACAAAGTCGAGGACTTGGAAAATAGGTCTCGTAGAAACAATTTGCGCATAATTGGCCTTAGCGAGAAAATATCAGCTAAAAATCTGCATCACATTTGTGCCATTGAAATTCCAAAGCTTCTTAAGCTACAACATCCCTTAAAGGTTGAAAGAGCGCATAGGATTGGCCCACCAAAGGCACCACCTAGAGATGGGACTTTTGAGAAGCCAAGACCAGTCATTGTAAAATATCTTGATTACTTTGAGAAATCCCAGCTACTACAGGCTTATACGGCGCTCAAGACCCCACTGATATACAAAGGTGACAAACTCCTAATTTTTGCGGACTGCTTCATTGAGGTTTCAAGGAAAAGGAAGCAATTCTCGAACGTTTGTACAGCCCTTGTCAAATGGCAAATTCGTTTTAATTTGCAATTCCCGGCCATTTTGAGAATATTCCCAGATCAAGGTCCAGCGATACTCTGCCATACCTCGGAGGAAGCCGAGGAGTTCCTGGAAGGTGTTTCTCATCAGAAAGGAGTGTCAGAACAATCTGAAGTTATAGAGAGGAGGAGCCAACGCCAAGCAAGCAAGTCGAGGTCCAGTCAGGACAGTGACAATAATCGTACATATTCGGGTAAGCTGCGGACCCCGAGAAAACGTTGACTCTTGTGATCCCGTTGGGTCCAGGTTGAGGTTTATGTTTCGGGACTCAAAGGCACAGTGTTTACACCACTCTCAATGCCAGCATAGGGTCACAGTGTAGGGGAGGTGGAATGCTGCGCTTAGGGGCGGAATTGAAGTTGAATGGGGAGGTGGGGGGCGTCATTCGGGGAAGTATTAGAGGGATATAGGTTCATCACATTCAAATTGGGTGGGGTGAGGGGAGGCGGCTTGGCTGAAAGAGTTAGAGAGTTGCACCGAGGTTAGGGTTTTCACCTCGGGAAAAGTTACGTGAAAACTCACTATAGGCAAAAGGAGGAAATCTGTTAAGGTTCTTTGGAGGTTGAAAGTTCTGGGGCTTAGGTTTTTAGGGTTGGATGTGCACGGGTGGGGTATTAGTCTAGGTTAGGTTTCAGTTGAGGTTCTTTAGAGCATGCGGGTGATCACCTGGAATGTCAAAGGGTTACGCTCTCCTCAAAAGAGGATGATGGTATTACGGCACCTCAAAAAACAGAAGCCATATATCGCAATATTACAGGAAACACACTTGGAGGAAAGGGACTTTAATCGTCTAAAAAAGTTGTGGGTGGGTGAGGTGAGGGGCTCGGCAGCTGACAAGGGTAGGGCGGGAGTGGTTATGTTGTTCAATAAGAATACTCCGTACAAAATTATTTCTCAGGAGAGAGATACGGATGGAAGGTTCATTAAGATGAAGGTGGAGACTTCGGTAGGGGTTCTCAATATCTTTAATGTGTATGCGCCTAACACCCGGGACAAGGACTACTTTCACCAGCTGGATGGTAAAATAGCAAAGGAGCTTGGTAGTAACGTCCTCATGGGGGGAGACTTCAATTGTGTGATGGATGAGAGGGAGGAAAGAAAATGCACAGGGAGCCAGAGGAGAGCAAGGAGAACAGGTCCTAGTTTGCTCAATGAGCTTTGTGACTCTACAGCTCTGGGGGATGTCTGGAGACTGTCAAACCCTCAGGAACGACAGTATACACACTTCTCTCATGCCCATCTAGTCCCGACTGGACTATTTTCTAGCTAATCAGCCCCTCTTGTTTCAAGTTGATTCGATAGAAATTGGGGATTTGGTAGTTTCGGACCATTCACCGGTGCTGTTGTCTCTAAGGGATATTCATCCAAAGGGCACTGATATTCTGTGGCATTTTCCGGGCGCCCTCCTGAGCGATGATCACTTCCAAGAGCTGTTGAGGCAATGGTGGAAGGAATTTGCTCAGGACAACGACTTGCATAGAACAACCCCTGGGCTTTTCTGGGATACAGGGAAAGCAGTCATTAGGGGAAGGATAATGTCCTATATGGCGGCTAAGAAAAGAGATCTAAAAGTCAAGTTCGCGAAATTTACTAATGATCTAAGAAAATCCTATACTAAATTTCAGTTACAGCCGTCAGAGGACAACAAGAAGAGCTGGATAGAAGCTAAGGAGGCATACGACTTTCAAAAGAAGAGTCTAGAGCTCTTTTATAGCGATAAACTAAGATCTTCTCTCTTTAGACTGGGTAACAGATCAGGAAAGTTCTTGGCAAATCTGGTAAAGAATAGGAGGGGCAGACCAATATTTTGGGCTTAGTGGATGGCTCGGGGGCAGTGTCAGAGTTCCGAAAAAAATAAATGACATTTTAGGGGCCTACTACAAAAAATTATATTCGCAGGCACCATGTGACATGTCCAAAGGGGGAAGCCTTCTTAAAGGAACTAAGTCTAAAGAGTCTTTCTGAGGAAGACAAAGACATGCTGAATGCCGAGATCAGTGAGGAGGAAATTGTAGTGGTTATTAAAAATATCCCTTCGGCTAAAGCACTGGGTCCTGATGGCCTTTCAGGTGACTTTTACAAGTTGTTACATAAAAAGGTTGCCCCTACATTAGTACAAGTATATAATGAGATAATAGAAGGGAAGAGGATGTGCCTTCTGGGGATACGGCTTACATCAAGGTTTTGTTTAAAAAAGGAAGAGATCCACAGATGGCAGAATCTTACAGACAGCGAATAGATTAGCGAGTATAATGACAAAATTGATAGGTCCGCACCAAATGGGTTTTATTAAAGGACGGTCTGGTGTAAAAAAACATCAGGACAGTCTTGACAGTCCAGGACTTTATTGATAGGAATCCTCAGGAGAGATCGCTTGCCGCTCTATTGAGTATAGATGCGGAGAAAGCTTTTGATAATGTTAACTGGCTGAATTTGGTGTTAGATAGAATGGGGTTTATAGGAAGTTTTAGGAGCTAACTCACAGCAATGTACAACACCCCCCAAGCGAGAATACATACCTCGGGTTTTCTTTCTTTTCCCATACATTTTCAAATGGGAAATATGCAGGGGTGTCCTCTTTCCCCTATGCTCTTCGACATTTCCCTCAAGCCTCTGGCAGTACACTTCCTGAGCCCAGGGTCTTTTAGGGGAATATCGGTTGGATCTAGTGAAGTCAAGCTAGCATGTTTCGCTGACGATATTCTTTTGTTCATGAGCGATCCAACCAGGCAACTGAAGGCAGTGTTAGAAAATTTGACCAGGTTTGGGGAGTTCTCCGGATTTAAGGTTAACCGAGATAAATGCCAGTTATTACCACTTGGTCAGCATAACTGTATCCCCGTCCACTCAGTTGAGGTGGAAGTGGTACGCTCACATTTAACATATCTCGGAATCAAAATTGGCTCGTGCGGAGCAGCTATGTACCAATTGAATTATCCACCACTATTCGCAAAAATTTTCACGGAATTAGAGAGCTGGAGAGACCTCCCTTTATCTATTATAGGCAGGGTCCAGCTAATCAAAATCATTAGCTTTGCTAGATTACTTTATCCATTGCAGAATATTCCTCTACTACTCAAACATAGGGATATAATTAAGTTGCCTTCTCGAGATTTATTTGGCGAGGCAAAAGATCGCGCATAAGCTATGAGAAGCTGTCAATGAGCAGATTGAAGGAAGGAGTGCAATTGCCAAATATTAGGCTGTATAATTTAACATCTATGTGGAGGTATGTAAGAGATTGGGTAGGGGACATGGATACCTTCTCCAATACTGGTCTAGAATCCCAAGTTACATCTTGTTGTAGTTTGACGTCATTATTGCATTTAATCTGTACTAGAACCTTTTAAGTTCGCTGAATATTATCTTGTAGAACAGCTTAAAGGCACTCTGGGGAACCTGGATCTAGGGGTTTAGCGGGGGAAGTTGTGGGGCACATCCTATTGGGTCAGTGGGGCGGGGGGAAATTTTCTCTTGCTGTGGTTGGACGTTTAATTATATAGATACTCTGATGAGACCCGGCTGAGGGCCAGGTTAGGTTAGGGTGAAAAATATGAAAAAATTAAGTAGAAAACTGTGACATATCTGGATATATTGTTGGCATGACCTAGTTTCTGTGTTAATTAATTGGTTGTAATTGTATGGTTTTGCGACAATTTTCAATGGTTTGACGACTTGTATTAATTGTCTTCTCTAATAAAATTTTGTTAAAAAAAAAAAAGAAACACTTGTCTTTGTACTCTTTACCTGGTTACCATCACACATGCTTAACACCATTTGAGCCAAATAAGTTTATCTTGGTCTCATTAGACCACAGGACATGATTCCAGTAATCCATGTCCTAAGTCTGCTTGTCTTCAGCAAACTGTTAGTGGACTTTCTTGTGCATTAAGAGGCTTCCTTTGGGATGACAGCCATGCAGACCAATTCAATGCAGTGTGTGGTGTATGGTTTTAACACTGACAGGCTGACCTCTACTTGTTAACCTCTGCAGCATTGCTGGCAGTACTCGTACATCTATTTTGTGAAAAAACAATCTCTGGATTTGACCGAGCACATATACTCAAATTCCTTGGTCGACCATGACAAGGCCAGTTCTGAGTGGAACATGTCTTGTTAAAGACGCTGTATGGTCTTGGCCGCTGTGCTGCAGCTCAGTTTCAGGGTGTTGGCAATCTTCTTGTAGCCTAGGTCACCTTTTCAGCTCCTCAGACCGTTTTTGGCCATGAAGGGCCACGTTGAACTTCCAGTGATCAGTATGAGAGAATGTGAGAGCGGTAACACCAAATTTAACACACCTGCTCCCCATTCACACCTGGGACCTTGTACAACTAATGAGTCACATGGAATGGTGGAGATAAAATAGCAAATTCAGCACAATTTGTCCATTTTCACTTAGAGGTGTACTCACGTTTGTTGCTAGCGGTTAAGACATTAATGGCTGTGTGTTGAGTTATTTTGAGGGTACACCAAATTTATACTGTTATATAAGCTGTACACTGTCTATTATAAAAGTGTCACATCTTCATTGTTGTCCCATCAAAATATATAATACAATATTTACAAAAATATGAGGTGTATAATCACTTTTCTGAGTTAATGTATATTTATTTTTATACATATACTGCATATTGATGCAGCACAAGAAGACTATTCTTTTCTGATGGTACGGTTTTATCTTTTTATTATTTTATTTAAAAAATTCAAATGATTTTTAAGTAATGTTTAGGTTTATCTCACATTTTCACAGCAGGTAGTGGAACCACTGTGCCCCTACTAGGCTTACTCTGGGGGGCGTGACTAAGCAGCCATCAGGCTGTTCACAGAGCCTTTGATGGTATGGATGGCTTACCCCTGATGGCCATTAGGTGCGCCCTTAGAGCAATCCCTGGCAGTGGCAGTTTACCACAACAGATTAAAAGTGCCAACACAGGCACTACACTGACAGAAGACCAAAACGGAAGACAAGGGGCCAGGAGACATGCCAGCTACTGTACCAAGGAGACACAGGACCAAAGGGACAGAAAGGCCTAACAGAGGCCAAGGTGCTGAACACCGGATAAAGTAAGTACTGAACACAGAGAACTGGAATATAAACAGGAACAGAGACTAGACATAGAACAAGTCTCAGAACACGGACTACAGAAAGAACACAGGCTAGGAGCAAGACAGGACTAAGACCAGGAACCAGATAGACAAGGACCCAGCAGAACACAGACCAGCCAGACAAGAGCCAAGGCAAACATCACAGGACAGACCATAAACCAGGTCACAACCAGACTGCTGGACAAGCCCCAAGCACAGCAGCCATGCTAAGCAAGGATCAGGCCAAGAAGTGTGGGAGAGACTGCTTAATACAGCACCAGAGGAAGAGGATTGGCTAAGGAAGCCACACCCAGTTGGATCTACAAGGGCAAAATAACAGCAGAATGCAGGCGCACCTCCCCTACAGCCAGGAGACTCTGAAGCGGCCACACGGTGCAGCACCGACAGGTGGACAGGAAAGTTGCATGGCAAACACAAGGTAGGTCGCAAGAGACCGTGAGCAGAGTAGCGTGATGATTCAGGTTACTTATAAAAGTACATAAACTCACATGAGTATTTTTTGCACATTGACTAATTATCTTGCCCCAATTTCCTGTATATAACTAAATTATATACATGTTGTAATAAGAAAGTAAAATTGTAAAATACTAAGGATTAGAACAGAAAAGTACATTTTACTTTTAATTAATGAGCTTTTTTAATATTGAAATGCTGTCACTGTTATTTTTACTTCCAAACAACACTTAGGGCATGTTCACATGGCTTATTTCAGGGTGTATTTCAGGGCGTAATTGTGTTGCAAAATGCCCCGACATACGTCCTGTAATTACGGTAATCAGAGAGCTATGATAACTTGCTGTCTTCGTATTGAAAGCCGCAAGACACTGTGTGAACATACCCTTACAAATCTAGTAATATTTACAAGTGCCCATTATTTACAGATACTTTGGTACATGCTTAAAATAGTTAAGCCAACACCACTTACTGTAAATTCTGAGTTTACTCCATCCTTGTGTTGGACACCATGCACACTGTGGAAGCCATTGGGTGGTTCAGTGAGTGTGTAATCCCTGTGATACACATCTGTGCAGTTACCTAAGGCCACATCACAGACCACCAAGAGTCGTGATCCAGTGGTGTTATTTGGTTGGGAATACTTTATGCTTGTGCTATGAAAAAACACAAAATAAACTAAATTAAGTACTTTACAGCTTCCCAGATCAAAACACATTTTGCTTTTCAGATTTCAAGATCTGAGGTCATACATACAGGCCCAGTCTAGTCTGTTTTCTGTGCTGCTTCTCAGTCCCTGCTAATGGCTGTCTGGGTAGTACGCATTGTATAAACAACGCAAAAGGGTGTAAAACGGCCCCGTTTCTCATTCATTTAGACGCCATGGCTTTGATCGCCTCGGCATCTAAAGTGTTAAACAGCAGGGAATGGAGCAGACTCCATTTCCTGCTGATACCAGTGGGTGTCAGCTGCAATAAGAAGCTGGGACCTGCCTCCTATGTAGCAAGATAACTGAGCAGTCCCACTACATAGAATCTTAATGGCCCTATGACGTAAATATATGTCATAGGTCGTTATGGTGAGGTGAGAAGAAACTAAACCAAACTGAAAACTTTAGATAGAACAGATCTGGAGAACCAGATCTTAGGGACAGTAGTGTATGCCCAGGTATCCTGTGTGCCTAACAAAAAAAAGCTGAAATTAACTGAAACCAACAGAGGGGAGTAAGAAAAAAAATGTCCACAAATCTGCAGGATATACCCAGTATTTTTGGATGCAGTGCATCTAATCTAATTTTACAGCTGTCTAATTGTGATAAATATTTATAACTACCCCCAAACTTTTCTGTATATTTTAAGGGTACAACCACTTGGGATTCAAATATTACAGATTTTCCATGGCAGAAAATCTGCAACAGACAAACCCACAACAGCACATTTGCACCAAACTGTGCAATGTTTTGATTTGGATTTGTTGCAAACTCTGTCATGGATGGTCCAGATTACATATGAGCAATGTTCTTTATACAAGCAGGAATGGATCCTCTATGCCAACAGTTTGCTCGACACTTTTTTATGCACAATGCTGGATTTTATAACATGCTCTTTCTTTAAATTCATGAAATTTTATATAATGCCTCTGGGTTTTTATTGTGTTACCTCTCCTATTTTGCCTAACATGGCACAGTTGTGTCCAAAAACTGTTTAAAACACATAATAAATGTGAAGTAAGGTTTGCTTAGTTTCGTTAATATAGTAACACAGTTAACATAGTAAATGTGCCCCGATGTATTTCAATTTTGCAGTTATGCATTTTGTTGCAGATCTGTAATATCTTCACAGCATGATCCATAACAAAATATTTCAATGTATATTTAATGCAGATTTTGACTCCTATTTAAGTCAATATGGAAAATCCTCAGCGTTTCCATAGCATAAGTTCCCATACTGTGTATTTATTTAGTGTGTAGATTTGTACCAGATTTGCTGGTACTGTTATACACTCCATATTGGGGGAGATTCATAAAACACTGGTTGCTCCTTTTTTCTTTTAGACACTTTTCATAAATGTGGCCAATAACTTTTTTTTTTATTTATCTGCAGTGGCAAATTTGTAACAAACAATCTGGTGCAGAAATACTGTTGCAGATTTATCAAAATGCTGCCATTTTCTGCTGCATACAATCTAATCTTAAACTTTTGTTTCACTTTGACCATGATTTACAGAAGCCACATGACTAAAAAGAGGCAAGAAATAAAGTAAAACATGAGTATATATTGTCATCTCCTCCATACTAAGAAACTGATGCAAACCAACAAATTTCAATCAGGAACTAATGTACTACCTAAATATTAACCTTTAAATTTCATTTTTAATAAAGATTAAAATGATATTACCATTTTTTTGTTTACAAACCTTATTGAATCACTGAAATAAATACCGCTTCCAAGGTTTCCAATATCTGTCCTTTCACCACCAAATTCTTCAACAATAATTTTTGGCAACATGAGCCCACTGTGTGGAAGAAATATTAAAATAAAAAATAAAATAAAAGCTTTCCAAGACTAAACAATAACCAATGTTATCCATATGAAAGTGCATAGCAATCATAGTACACTATGGTATAATGTACAGAAAAATCGGCTCTCTCCAAGGCTCGATTGTGGTTTCTGTTTTAATGGATGCCACAACTCTCTGCCGGATCTATGGTATGATGAACACTAGGAATGTCTGAAAGACCTCACTGACTTATAATGGGGTTTGTCAGTTTTTGGCTTCTAAATTTTTGACATGAAAAGCATGCAATGGTGTTCTTTCTGTAAAATCTGCCAGAATTGTAGATGAAAGTTCTGAAGAGAGCCTTTAATGGCAGTGTGAACTGGGGCTTTATGTCCTCCCTACCATAGGCTGTGGGAAAATTGGCTTTGATTATTCTGAGTCATTTAAGAATTGTTTTCTTCTGCAGCATAGTCTATCATCTCTGTGTTTTCTGTACATTGTGCATGTTTCATGTAATGTCTCAGCTTTGTTCTTACTTTTTTTGTACCATTCTCTATAATTCTGCTAAGCTCTCTGTAGTGAGCACTGGCCATAACCTCAAGAACTCCTTTAAGAGTAGATGAGAACCCTATAACTGGGCCCCATAACATCTGACTACAAGAACACAGAACCAAGAAAACCACATATATTCAAACTCACCGTGAGAGGATCCCCACAAAGTTGCATGGAGAAGAAGCATGGAGCAAGGACTTGACATTTCCCAGATTACTCTTAAATTTAATGGCCTCACTCAGTCTCCCAACTCGGAAAACTCTTAAGATATTAAACTGTCTATTGCTGTAAAATGAAAAAAAAATGACACCACAGAAATGTTTCCTGATCACATTAATTTAACTGGTAAAAGAAAACATACAAAATCTATGGATAACAGAACAAGAGAAGGACGTTACTGGTTATAAATAGGGTTAATAAATTAAATGAGAGGTCTCTTATAATAAGACTGGAAATATTCAGCTTGGTCGACTGGGAAAAAAGATGCCTTGGAGGATATATTATTAAAAAGTATAAATATATGAATCATTAATGAAAAGAACTGGCACATTACCCATTAATTTCAGGTCTGTACAAAGGACCATGATACACTATTTACATGTGGAATAAAAGATATCACCCTATATAAAAGGGTTCTTCTTAGTTATAGTAATGTATCTTACAGCACTACTGATAAATGTTTCCCAGGATGCTCTTAGGGTCAATTCCTCAATAAGGCAGAGAGAATAATAACAAGCAAATCCCCAGGCCACTTAGTATTTGCCTGTAGACAAAGCCAATCTCACGCTGTTATACTCAAAATCAATGTCTTACAAATACTGAATATGGCTGTCACAAAAATCTTTTTCAATAAGCATAAGGCTTAAAGGGGTTTTATCCTCTGCAATGTACGTATGCAAGACAACTGTGCATGTGAATGAGGAGGGTGGTGCATGCAGACGTCCTCTCTATTCACTTCTATGGGAGCTCCCGAATATAGATGAGTGCACACACTCGGCTATATTTGGAAACTCCCATAGAAGTGAATGAGGAGAACGCAAGCTCCACCTTGCTCATTCACAAACATGTTCGTCTTGCAGCTTGCTGCAAGGGGACAGTGCAGGGGATTTTACCTTATGGTAAAAACCTTTTAAGTAGCAAACTCTGCCCATCTTTGTCCCTTACCTGTGGTTGTGATCCAGAATGCCCTGTTCCACCTGATGAAACTCTGCCGAGTTTGGATCAATATGTTCTATTCTGCATCGGAGTGCTTGGTATTTGGCAGTAGAGGTTGGGGTGTATCTAGACAAGCTTGTCTCACAGACATTATTCATGTCCCTAATTACCTAGAAGTGAAAAGTAAGAAATGAAAGAAAAGCTGAAATTGGTTCTAACTAGTTGCTGACTATAAAGGTCCAGTCACCATATAACTCTGCACCGACGTCTTGTTACATCCATGCAGAGTGCACAGCTGCACATTAATTGTGCAACTGCATGAGAGTCAGCTATCAGCCTTATCTGGGTTTCCATTGAGAAGGCAGGGATGGATTATAATCATCCCTGCCTTCTTTATTGTTGAAAATATAGCTTTCAATAAGCGTTGTATTTACATATTAGCAGGGCGCGCTCTGGCTTTCAAGCAGTCACTGTAGGGCTCAATAACTGAATGAACGCTGGGTCTTATCTGATCCAGATCAGCTCTGCAGTGACTTCAGGAAGAGGGGTAAACGACGCAATAAGGAACTGATTAATGAGTATAAATGGACATATGTGGCTAAATCTCTGTTTTTCTCACACACATACTTGTCATGCTGGAATATTTATTTGATAGCTCTAAATATTGCTGCTGTACTTTAATACTTTAGTTCACATATCTAAATATATGATTTTTGTCAGGAACACTGTAATATTATGGGAGAGATTTTTTTGTTAATGGCACATTTGTGCCTGGGACATCATTGGTTGGCCATTACAAAGGGAGCACGCAATCTTTTTTTTTTTTTTTAACCATAAACTTTTTATTGGTCAGATATAAAGTAGTACAAACAGAGTACAGTATATGTCATTGTAAGACCAAATTTCAACTTTTATCCCCAAAACACAACCCAGCCCACCTCCCAAATCCATCTCCAGATTCAGAGCAGTAAATATCCATTACAATCACATAGCAATGCAATATTAATAACATTCAGTTCTTGTCACAATAAAAATTGTACCTGGCTGTCGGACGGCCTCCATCCACACAACTGCCATAGACACAGTCCCAGGAACCTCTACACCGAGATCCCCAACACCCTCTGCCTAACTAAGTTCGGTGCAGCAAGACCAGAAGTATCCAGCCATTTAGCCCATATTTTATTATACTTAAGTTTGGCTCCTCTCTTATAATACACCCCTCTCTCCAGAGCAATCAGCCAGTTCACTTTATTAACAAACTCCTGTGCTGACGGAGGTTCTGCATCCAGCCACTTTGTCGCTATTAATTTCCTCGCCATAAATAAAAGTCTAGATATTGCGATTTTCTCAGCCTCTGAAACCGTTAAGTCTCCTACATATCCCAAAATACAAACCAACGGATTCATCTCCACTGTAATTTGAAAAATACGCTGGATCAATTGGACAATAAAAATCCAATATCGCTCTAGTTTAGGGCAATGCCAGAACATATGCATCAGAGAGGCCGGGTGCACATGACACCTATTACACAGAGGAGAGTCCCTAATTCCAATTTTATGTAGAAATAGAGGAGTTCTGTAAACTCGATGTATTAAGAATAATTGAGAGATTCGATGCTGTTCACTCACTGAAATCAATGGTATGGTCTCCAGTATCTCCTCCCAAATATTAGGCTCTATAGGGCCAATATCTCCTTCCCACCTACTACGTAAATCTATTGGGTTTCTAGAAAAAAAGTTTGCCAATAAAAGTTTATATAAAGTGGATATCAGTCCCTTCGTTGTTTTGATGTTCTTGACCCTATCTATCGGAGTAAACTTGGCATTATATTGAATTGTGTCTGATTTTTCTGCATTATAAGCGTGCCTAAGCTGTATTTGTATAGCTGTGTATGCGGTAAGGCAAATTCCATTTGCAATTGCTGAAAACTTTTAAGCACCCCCTGATCTGTAAGCAGTTGAGAGACATATTGAAGGCCCCTAGATGCCCATGACTCAAATCCCTGAAGCACAAAAAGTTCGGACAACCAGGGGGTATTCCAAATCCCGGTATAGGATGTGCAGCCCTGAAGCCCAAAATCCACCCGTAATTTCCACCACAGTTTATGCATCAGATATAAAGTTGGAAACTTTTTGGAGTGCACTAAAAAAGTTTTTGCCTCCAGTTTACCATAAAGATTGGGAGAATTAAAATAGTGGCGTAATAGTTTCAAGTTTAAATCCTTATCCCCATCCCAATCTCTCATATATTGCAGTTGTGCTGCCAAGAAGTAAACTGCTGGATTAGGAATTGCCAACCCTCCCTCGTCCTTTGCCAATTGCAGAGTTTCTAGCTTTATCCGGGCATGTGTCCTGCCCCAGATAAGGGCTCTGAAAATAGCATTGACTTTAAAAAAGAATCTCTGGGGGAGCCAGATTGGAGAGTTATGTAGGAGGTACAACAACTGGGGCATCCAAATCATTTTAACCAGATTTGATCTTGGGAGCACCCAATCTTAATGATCTGCATGCCCAACTGCATTCAGCGGGGCATAACTCTCCTCAGACAACCATTAAAGGGGTTTTGCCATGAAGTAAAATTGATGTGGGAAACTTGCAAACTAAATAATAAACATTTTCACCATTCATCATTATTCAAAATTCTGGACCATTTTTGTTTTAGCTGCTCCTTTAGTGATCCATTGCTTACAGCTCGTCTCCAGGGGATATGACCAGGGCTGAGACTTCACCTCTCCTCTCAGACAGCTACTGACTGTTCAAACCCCTGGTGCTGTAATTCTACTCCTGTCCTCTGTACTCCTTAGTAATTAGTCAAACAGTGCAAATAAATAAAAAAAGAAACCTCAATGTGGTATATGCATTGATAAAAAGGATTTGAACCTAGGACCCTTTGTGCTGTGAGGTAAAAACTTTACCTCTGAGCTACTCACAGCTTTATACATAAACATACCTTTCTCTGACTAGAGAGAGGAAAGGCATGGTGATGTCATCCTGCTGGGTCACATGATATGCAATTCAAACAAATCACACACGCCCCCTTCTAAGCACACAGAGCTGAAGAGCTGGATGCAGGAGGT
This sequence comes from Phyllomedusa bahiana, assembly GCA_025379985.1. Lineage (NCBI taxonomy): Eukaryota > Metazoa > Chordata > Amphibia > Anura > Hylidae > Phyllomedusa > Phyllomedusa bahiana. The sequence continues at coordinate 23,599 of JAODAL010009024.1, forward strand.
ATGAAATGAGTTCGTGGCAAAAGCCCTTTAATAATCTCAATGATAAAATGCCTAATTTTGTAAGTGTGTTTATTTTTGAATCAATTGAGATGTTTTGAATATTGAATATTTCATATCCTTTTTTATAACTTATATTTTATTAACATGTCGATCCTATGATTTCCATAATTCCAAGAATTTTCATTCTGCTTAAAATTATACAATTTAAATGTTGGGGAGTGTAGTACTTGCAGTAAATTAAATCTTACGCCGATAGAAAATTATTACAATTATGTCAACATTTTAAACATTGTGGGAGACATGTACTAATATCTCAAATTTAGACAAAAAAAGAAAGTGACATTTTATACCTGACATAAGTCCTGCTTAACTGTCAAGAATTTCATCTTAATGTTGTTCTGGATCTTTTCCTTGTGTGGAATCAGTTGGTAGAACTCTTGCATCATCTGGTGAATGTCTTCTTTTTTATCTTTCTTAATTAAAGATTTTCGGACTCGGCGTAGAATTCCTTCAGCTTTACTGACCTTTAGAAGAAAATGACAACGAAATTATTCTTATATTCGAAAATAGCGATTAAGGTCAATATAACAATATTTTACTAATTGAAAACACTGAGCAGTGAAATATCTTTTATTCCTGACTCTTTACAAAATATAATAGCTAAGGCTGACTACATGGCTTCAAGAAGGTGATCGACATACCGTAAAGTTTCTCCCTTTACTAGACCATTAACAGCAAATGCTTAGTATGCACAAGTGCGTGCGTGTGTGCGTGTGTGTGTGTATAGAGCTACAGTGCATCAAATAAAAGTATTTGATGCACTAGTGATTTTGCAAGTTTTCCCACCTACAAAGAATAGAAATGTCTGAAATTTTTATCCTATGTGCACATCAACTGTGAGAGATAGAATCTAAAAAAAATATTTTTAAAATTACATTGTATGATTTTTAAGTAATTTGCAATAAGTATTTGATTACCTACCAAGAATTCTGTCTCTCACAGACCTGTTAGTTTTTCTTTTAGGCTATGTTCACACGGCATAATTGCGGGACGTATTTCGCCCTGCAACTACGGCGTGTGCTTGGGAGCGGGGGTGGGGCGGAAGCCCGCCTGCCCCATAGACATTCATTATTCACGGCGCGTATACGCCGTGAATAATTGACGTCACTTCTCTGCCCGCTCGCCGTATTGTGCGAGCAGGGAGAGGAGACGCAATCCATAGTTCTCTATAAGAACTGTGAATTACCGTAATGACTGTCCCATTTTAAAGCCGTGTGAACATAGCCTTAGAAGTCCTCCTACTCTGCACTCATTACCTGTATTAATTGCACCTGTGTGAACTAGTTACCTGTATTAAAGACACCTGTCCACACACTCAATCAATCACACTCCAAGCTCTCCACATGGTCAAGACCAAAGAGCTGTAAGAAGAATTGTAGACCTGCACAAGGCTGGGATGAGTTACAGGAAAACAGGTAAGCAGCTTGCTGACACAGCAACAACTGTTGGCACAAATTATTAGAGAATGGAAGAAACATAAGATGACTGTCAATTTTCCTCGGTCTGGGGCTCCGTGCAAGACCTCGCCTTATGGGGTAAGGATGATTCTGAGAAAGGTCAGGAATCAGCCCAGAACTACATGGATCTGATCAATGATCTGGATACAGCTGGGACCACAATCTCAGATTACCATTGGTAACACACTAAGTTGTCATGGGTGAAAATTCTGCAGGGCATGCATGGTCCCCTTGCTCATGCCAGAACATGTCCAGGCCTGTTTGAAGAGCCCCAATGACCATCTGGATGATAAAGAGGAGACATGGGAGTAGGTCATGTAGTCAGATGAGACCAAAATAGAACCTTTTGTTATCAAGTCCACTCAACATGTTTGGAGGAAGAAGAAGGATGAGAACAACGCCAAGAACAACAGCCCAACTGTGAAGCATGGGGTGGAAACATCATACTTTGGAGGTGCTCTTCTGCAAAGGAGACAGAATGACTACACCATATTGAAGGGAGGATGGATGGGGCATGTATTTTGGCCAACAACCTTCTTCCTTCAGTAAAACCATTGAAGATGGGTCATGGCTGGGTCTTCCAGCATGACAATGAGGGCAACTAAGGAGTGGCTCTGTAAGAAGCATTTCAAGGTCCTGGAGTGGCCTCGCCAGTCTCTAGACCTGAATCCAATCGAAAATCTTTGGAAGGAACTGAAACTCAATGCAGGCCAGCAACAGCCCCGAAATCTGAAAGATATGGAGAAGATATGTATGGAAGAGTGGGCCAAAATCCCTTCTGCAGTGTGTGCAAACTTGGTAAAGAACTACAGGATACATCTGACCATGTTAACATCATGTCTGACAGAGAGCTAGTACTCTAGCATCAAATATACTCTGCTCACTTCTAAAAGCTACCACCTGATTTTTTCACTATTCTGCTTTCTAAAGGTGTAGTGCTAAGAGATTTATTGACCATTTAGAGTCCATATTGACAGTCAGAAATTCTAAGGTTATCCCTTATGCTTGTAGGATCCCCTGCCGTAGCTGCATATGCTGCTAGGACTTTAAGGGAGATTATCTTGCCTGGTAGCTAGATCAATAAATACTACCAGTAGAGCCTAAGAAGATATAGTATTAGATATACAAGTTTATCGAAAAGCTATCTTACAGAATAGAGCGGCTAAAGATTATTTGTTATTAATTCACCACCATAGATGTCAGGAGTTTGAGGGTATGTGTTGTTTTAACTTGTCAGATCATAGCCAGGATTTGCAGTCCCATATAGATCAGTTACAGGATGATGTCATTCACATCGCACAAAGTAATGGTAAATGGTGGGATTGGTTATTTTCCTGGTTACCTGATCTTGGTTATTTACGCTATATTTTAGGAGTACTGTTCACTATAGTTTGTGCTTGCATTGCATTATGCTGCTGTATACAGTGTATTCCTTCTCTTATAGCAATATGTTGTTCATCTGCTGAAGCCATTCCCTTGGGATATGGTGTTGTATATAGATAAAATATGGATTGTTGATGGTCAAGGGTGGAATGTAGTGCTAAGAGATTTATTGACCATCCGGAGTCCATATTGTCAGTATCTCTTTAAGAATAATAGATCTTAAAGGGGTTTTGCCACGATCTCATTTCATACCTCGTGCACCCAGCTCTTCAGCTCTGTGTGCTCAGAAGGGGGCGTGTGTGATTTGTTTGAATTGCATATCATGTGACCCAGCAGGATGACATCAGTAAGCCTTTCTTCTCTGTAGTCAAAGAAAGGTCCATTTGTTTACAAAGCTGTGAGTAGCTAAGTGGTAAAGCTTTTTACCTCACAGCACAGGGGTCCTAGGTTCAAATCCCTGCAGGAACCGAACCTGTGTTTTTTTTTCTCTTTATCAATGCACAGACCTGACTGAGGTTTCTTTTTTATTTATTTTCACTGTTTGACTAATTACTAAGGCGTACAGAGGACGGGAGTAGAGTGACAGCACCTGGCGTTTGAACACTCAGTAGCTACCTGAGAAGACAGGTGATGACTGAGCATGTGCAACCAGGACTGAGGAGCTCTCAGCCCTGGTCGTATCCCCTGGAGATGAGCTGTAAACAAGGGATCACTAAAGGAGCAGCTAAAACAAAAACGGTGCAGAATTTTTAATAAAGATGAATGGTGAAAATGTTTATTATTTAATTTGCAAGCTTCCCACGTCAATCTTACTTCATGGCAAAACCCCTTTAAGCTGTAAATTTCCTAGCTTTTTGTAGATGTGTACTGAGAAGCAGTGCATATTGACAAGGAGGGTTGTTATCAGGGCCTTGTTGTTTTGGGAATGCTGTAACTGAGATAATACTACCCAGCATTGTTAGGGAGTGATCATGGGAACGCAGGTGTTCATGGCTTGGGGGTGTTCGGCATCAAGTCATGGGTTTTTCCAGTGCCAGGTTAACCTCTTAAAAACTGGCCATTTGAAGGAGGGAGGCCTTATACTGGAAAAGTACTGATCTGTCAGCTTGCGCAACACTTGGCTATGCAGGCATTTGTTTCAAGTAAGATATAAGCTGAGAAAGTTTGCTGCGAAGTTAGAAGTAGCCGGACCTGTGGGCTATAGAGGGACACCTCGCCGCCACAGTGATGAATCCCAGGTATATCTCTCTATCTTTGCTGGCCCGCTTCTTCCAGCTGATGTTACGGTTAGATGATGCTGATAAGATTCCTGGTGAAGCTTGGACCTGTATAAGGGGGAACCCGTGCACGGTGTTGATCTCAGGATTATCTATCTATCTTCGCTGGCCCGTGTTTACCAGCTGATGCCGATAGATGATGCTTATAAGATTCCTGATGAAGCTTTGACCCATATATAGGTGTGATGTAAGTATTTGTAATCCATATTATGCGTGCTTTGTCTTTGTAACCAATATCATGCGTGACTTGCATTTATAATCTATATTATGCAAAAGTATATACAATATCACACTATCTTCTTGTAGTTTTATGTAATCACTAAATTCTTCATATAATAAAGTAAATAAAGCATTGGATGTTGCCTTCTTTAAAGCCATATTCGACCCACATAAATAGTTGGCAAAACAAAAGGTTAGATATTATAAACATAAAGACAGTATAAGACTGCGCCAAATTTATCACACTGACTCCTGTTTGATAATTTTATCACTTTTAGCACCTTTAGACTTGTCTAGCTTTTTTTAGTCCAGAATGTGTCAGAATGTTGCCACAATTGTTGCCAGAATATGGCACAAAGTCGCACCTAGTCAAAGCCTCTTTTTAAGTGATGACACGTCCCTTGGCAGATGAAGCGCCAATGTTTCTAAAATAAATATAAATGTGTCTGTGCCAAAAAGTGCAACATTTTGACACCTCTTTCAAGAAATTACTTGTTTAACTACTGTAGTTAGATCTCATGAATCATGCAAAGCCACTAGGAACAGCATAACAGTGTAGTATATTGTTATACTGTACCTCTAGTAGGTTCGGTCATTAAAGGGGTTTTCTCACTACAGGCTTTTGCATTCATCTGAGTTTTTTCGCTAGCTTAGATTTTCAAATGCAGGGGCAGATCTCTCCTAACAGTCACTGAGGAATGGTGACATCATCCCACCCTCTCCCTGCTCCCTTTCGAGGCCACTTCTTCATTCTGTGTGAGCAGTGGGAGGGAGTGGATGTCACATCTCTCCAGACCTCCTGCAATAGTCAGTTCTCATGCCTGGAGAGTTGTGTGTGTCACCTCACTCCCCAGGCTCCACAAGCAATCCTTGTAACCAGAATACCTCCATTGGTGTAAACAGTAATAAATACAGCCTGAAATAGTGAAACAAATGTGAGAAATGCACTCTGCTACTGTATACAGGTGTGTTATATGGGTGAGAGGAACAGAGTGCATAAGGGTGTTATATGAGTGGGGGGAGCCGAGTGCATAATGGTGTGTTATATGGGTGGGGTGAGCAGAGTGTATAAGGGTGTGTTATATGGGTGGTGAGAGCAGAGTGTATAAGGGTGTGTTATATAGATGGGGAAGCAGAGTGTATCAGGTTGTGTTATATCGGTGGGGGTAGCAAAGTGTATAAGGGTGTGTTATATGGGTGGGGGAGCAGAATGTATCAGGGTGTGTTGTATGGGTGGGGGAGCAGAGTGTATCAGGGTGTGTTGTATGGGTGGGGGAGCAGAGTGTATCAGGGTGTGTTATATGGGGGGGGGTGGCAGAGTGTATAAGGATGTGTTGTATTGGTGTGGAGAGTGAATCTGGCAGCTAAAGAAACTCAGTAATTGCCCAGATGCTTTACATCCGAGCTATCACTGTGAGAGAAGCTGAGCAGCACAGGAAGCCTGTTTCACACAGCTCACAAGGAAGTGAGCACACAGAGCGCAGGACCGCCTATCACAGCACAGGGGGCAAGTCATGACCAGAGGTTGAACCAAATGCAGGCAGCCAATCACAGCAAAGAGGGCGTGGTGCGACCTCAGGCTTCAGTAGTAGCTCTAGACACACACAGATTAGCGAATAGCTGCTATACTAAATAATTTAGGTAATACAAACCAATTGCAAAGGTACTTATTTTTACTGTCCCTATCATTACATATATGAGGTTTGTAGCGAGAAAACCCCTTTAAGTGAAATCACAGAACTGTAGGAAATCAGGCAGTAGGCCGTCAACATTGTTACATTGTTATTCTTTTACATTTCTGTAAGGGCACATCCCCACGGCACAGGACAAATATCCGTAGAGGTCCATTTTAAAGTTTGTCAGCCGGTTTGCAGACGATTTTCAAAACCGTCTGAAAAACCGGCTGCAAACCCGTGCCGTGGGGACAAGGCCTAAGCGTGTGCCTGCTAGATCTGTATGTAGGCTTCTGTCCTACGATACCTATCCATATATCAACTAGAAGATTAATAATTTTACTCATTCTATCTGTTTTTTGACCCAGTCTCTATATGTCTTACGTCATTCAGACTGATGTTTTCCACAGGGCATGAAAGTATAGAGTCCAAATGTCCAACCGCATCCACCCAAATAGACTCAACCAAACCAGCGACTTCCGGGGACAATTCTGTAATGTTGATGGCTTCTCCGAGCAGCACCTTTTTATTGAATACAAGACATATGTTTAAAAAATGTAATTTTCTATAACTTGTCATGTAATTTTTTTACTTTTATTGAAGGGGTTATGGAATCTGGAAAATCCCTCCTGAGGTGAGCTTATAGTTCACTGTGACCGAGCCTCAGAGATTGTAGAAATGACTGCGCTTATGCAGTTTTTCCCGTTCATTTCTATGGGAGCACGCTCAGCTATATTCAGAAATCTTAAAGACCTGAATGGTGATGTGCTGTATGAGCATGGCTATCTCTCCGTTCTCTTAGGCAGCTCGCAGCTAGTTACAGTTTGGCCTCAGAAGAGTTTTTGCCAGATGGCAAAACCCCTTTATCTCTGGGTAGAATGAAAAAAACAGCAATTCTGCCAATTATGAAACAAATGTGGGTTTTGTTTCATAATTCATACTGTCTTTGCACAACAAAAGCTCTTTAAAAACTGTTTTTCTATTATTGCATTCTAAGAGCCACAACTTTTATCAAACTATTAAGTTAGCCATATCTGAGACTTGTTCTTCAGCAGTCATGGGTATACAGGGAAGAGCACAGCCTGGAATACATGTCAGCAATGCATGATGAGAACTGCAGTCGGCCACCCACATGAGTTGCTACAGAAGCCAAGCCTACTCTTGTTGCCCTGAGGAGAACAATGGGCACAATGATGTGATAAAATATGTAAATTATACCTGAATTGGATGTAGGATTAATGTTATATTTTTTGCTCTGTATGTAATGACCCTGCAACTCTCTTTCAAGTTTTTTGTCTGAGCGCCATGGAGAATACCCATTTAAGTTAAATTAGTGACATTTTTAACTTTGTTCTGATAGTATTAATACATTTAACACAATAAATACAGTAATACCCAGCTGGCATTAAAATCCATAAAAACATTGCATTTATGGAACATTTAAGCTGTATTACTGCGTATGCCCACCTACCATGTCAAGGTAATAACTAGGTGAAGCCAAAGTTGTTGGCAACATATTACTTTAATGTGGTAGGTGGATATGCACTAAAAACCTCTATTTTATACATGTAGAAAACATAGCAGTGTGCAGCTTAAACGTTCCATAAATTCAATGTTTATATGGGTTTTAGGGCCTATTGGGTGCTGCTGCATTTTTTTTGTGTAGGAGAATTTGCTTGCATCAGTGTCTATGTCAGTTAAGAATGGATGTGTCGGCTAATCCATGCAACGCAATGCCATGGAGACACGTCACAAACAGGAGACATTCCTTACTTTCTTTTGAACACATGCAAAAGAAAAGAAAATAGCAGCAGCATCCTTCGTTTTGAACAATTTCTATTTGGGAGCCCCAATCATCATACAGAGTAGTTGCCAACGTTTCGACCATTTAAAAGATGGGTTTTTTCAAGTTGCCATCCACTCTGTATGATGACCAGGACACAATAAAAGAAGACTTTTAAAAGGTAGGATGCTGTTGCTATTTTCTTTTCTTTCAGAATATATTTTCAGTTTTTTTCACAGAAAAACTTTTGCACCTCAAATTTTTTTACTATGCAAGCTGCATTTATATGAAAATAAAGAACATAATTAAATACAACATTTGTAAAATAATATAAAATAGAATATATGTATCCGAAAGCAAAAGTTGTCTGCAATGAAATTAAAGGTGCATCCACATATGAAAATACATATAACAATTACCTTTTGCAGTGCTTTGGATGATAAGTTCTCGGCTTGCAACGGGATCTTACTGATTTCTATAAATCCTCTGTTCTTAACGTCATTAACTCGATGTTCATATTTCTCACAAGCCTTCTCAGCAGTGTCCACCAGGTGAAATGTAAATTCTTTCTGCACAGAATTAAAAAAAAAAGTATTTTTATATTACAAATGTATACATATACAAACACATGTAGTTATATATAAAGGCTTGTATATAAATGTACAGAACAATGATTTCACTTTTCACATCCAAGTATCCACTACATAAAGTTATATAATAAAGGCACATATTTTACAGTAAGTTGTTTAAGGAATAAGGGTATGGAAATTTCATTTGATTACATAGGAGAATTAGCCATACAGAGAGGTGAATCTGTAGTTAGGGACTGGCCTGATGAGGTTATCTTGATGTGGTAGATTGGCATACACAACTTGATCAATCTGTACACTAAAAACCTCCAAACCTAGAAAATCTAGCAGTAATGCAATTGAAATGTTTCATGAATTTAATGTTGGTGTGGGTGTTAGTGCAACCTATCTTTTTTTAAAATTACTATTGGACTAGGTTCACAATGCATGCATGTCATATGGGTTCCAAACTGACTCCAGCTAAAAGTTTTACCAGTAGTTCCAGGCAGCAATTAGCAATCAAACTGCAATTTAACTCCTTCCTGACAACAGGTCATAATCATATGGCTCCTTGTTTTTCTCCCCGCCTTCCACTTCTAGCAACATTTTTTCATTTACATAGACATAAAATATGTAGGGTTTTCCTTATGTTTTTATGTTTTTTGTTCTTCCATCTATGTACCTGAGTGAGAGTGCATTTTTTGTGGATGAAAGTATAGTTTTTATTAGTACAATTTTGGGACATATGCAGCTTTTTGATCACTTATTAAAAATTTTTATAGGATATGAAATTACTAAAAAAAAATTAATTTTGCCACTTGGAATTTTATTTCTTTTATGGCGTTCAGCATATGGGATAAATAATGTTATATTTTAATAGATCGGACATTTATGGATGCAGTGATACAATTGTGTTTTTTCCGAATTTTTCTAAAATGGCTGAAGGGAGGAGATTTAAACTTTTATTTTTATTTTTAACTTTTAAGAACTTTTTTTTAAATATTTAGTTCCCCTAGGGTACTTGGCCTTAAAGGGCATGATCGTCTAATCGATTGTATAAACAATGCAGAAAGGTGTACCAAGATGGCAGTTCTATTACGTACTGCCTGGGCATAATCCGCCCCCAAAAAGGCATCAGAAAACACCATGTGAATGTGCCCTAAGCCTGTTAAATCATGTCTTACTGACAATAGTATGTATTCATATGTCCATTATCGGTAAGGGGTTCAGAAACCACATAGTCTCTGGTCTATCATCACGGTTTTGTTAGCATCAGACCCAGGATAACTGAGTCTAGAACAGGAGGTTTTAATTACCATGCATAAAATTAACCTACCCTTAAAATTATAGACTGTTCATGTCTTTGTCAGTGGGCAAACTCACAAAATCAGCAAGGGATCAAATAATTATTTCCTTCGCTGTATATTTAAAAGTAAAGATATCCCACTACTCATGTGTTTCTTTTCTTTTGCCTCCTTATTCATCTATCATGAGATCCACTTTTTGCGGTGAAATTTCCTGCTTGTGGGAGGGTCAGTAGTTCTTAGCAAATGCTTTCCTACAACTCCCACAATGCACTACAGTTACAATCTAGGACTTCTCTGCACCCGCCCCCTAATCCTCCTAGCACTGTTCAGCACTGCCCTGTACACCCTTGCATCCTCATTCTCCGATAGGTACACCTAATGCTCCTGTATCTCTGCTCTAGTTCACTTCATGGTTGCCTGCAGCAGGCTGTGCTTTTTACAGTGCAGCAATCAGTTTGTAACATGGTAAAAAATATTCATTCCTCATCCTATAATATATGTAATACATGAACAAATATATATATTTTGGTTTATATACACAGGTGAACAGCTATCCCATCAATTGGATTGCTGTGGCATCGCCCAGCTCTTCTATACACTGGATAGCCTATCTAGCATCCAAGAAAGGTGAGCGATGCCACATACCCCACAGCAATCTGTTTTTGGTCATGGGAAAGCTGTGTGCCTGCTTTAGGGGATGTGGCATCATCCCTGCACCCAGTGATATCAGGGCAGCATCTCATAATGCTTTACCCTGTGTGGGGGGTCAGCACAAAGGCAGGCACATGAGCAGGTAGTCAGTTCAAAGAAAGTAACAGTTTATTGAAAGTCCATAAACTTGCAACACAAATACCGCTTCTCTTTAGCATATAAAGCAACAGTGGTAAAATAACAAGTCATGTCTTCAGGCAGGAAAAAAAGGTAAACAGAAATGAATAGTCTCACCGACTAGTTTCAGGTCCTCAGGCCTACACAGCCTCACAGTTCAGGCAGCACACAGCTTCTAGTTTCAGGTTCAGAACCACACCTCCTGCTGACCTGAACCACCTGCCTTTTATCTGGCTGGTAAGGCCTGGGCTGGAGTATTGGAGCAACCTTTCCCACCCAGGCGCTCTGGCCGCTCCATAAAAAACCTGACCAGGAACTACAAAGAAAAACTGCTCAGCAGCAATAACTGTTGCTGGCATTATACTAATACTTTTTTCACATCACCGAGGCCAGCCACCTCGTTAATAAATATCTCCCGTCTATGACAGTGCCTCTGAGCCTTCTACACCTGGCACCACTACTGTACAAAAAGCAGTAGGCAGACTTTTTTAACTGCTGCTGTATCATCTCAGAGGTCATAATGCACATTAAGCCAATCAAACAATGTAAGTCTTCTGACCAGGTGAAGAGTCCTTTTTAGCAAATTTATCAAAAATACATTGCCTCCTATCAAAAGAGATAAAAATAGTACACAATAATGAAGGCACCTAGACTTTAGCAGCTAGCAGTGATAAGTCACTATGTACTTGTAGTTATCACTGTATGTCTCTACATTAGTGTATAACACCCTCCCCTCTAGCTTTCTATTTGAATGATTACATTCCTGTCAGCACCTCTATTTACACAGTAACATGAATCACTAGAGGAAGGCAAATCATTCTCTGCTCAGGTCACACCCACTTCAGGGGAGTGTTTCTGAGTTGAGTCTGGGTTCAAAGCACATCCACGGAGTAATGACAAAATGTCCATTAAAGCCATGTGATCACATGGTTTGCAGGAAGTAGGGAAGTAAAGGGCCCTCTGCCTGGTTTTACAAAATTCAATATAATTAAGTTGTGGGCTCTAAAACAAATAAAAAGATAGTCCTGGAGAACACCTTTAAATAAACAAAAAGATTCATCACTTACAGTTGACATTTGTTGCTTGTGCAAACATAAAAATCATCAACATTGTTGACATAAATGCCGCTCATACTGCCGTTAACTTGTACTGACCTAAAGTCTCTTGATAACAATAACTCGTGGGGGCTGGCAAGTTGCAAGGACTAAGATGGAGACGTCCATCAGATCTTTACAACTGATTTATCACAACACTAATTGTCTGTCAGTGGTTTTGAAAATGGTTCCCTGTAAGCAGGCCTTTCGTACTGTAATGCCATTTACCTGAGATGTATTAGGAAGCCCATAAACTGTAGATAGTCTAAATGGGAAGGCACTCTGTTCATTAAAGCAAAGCAGTTCAACAATTGCATACTCTTCTCCCTGAAAAATAAAGATGTTACTGTTTAGGCATTTTAACTATAGATATTTTTGTTACATAATCAGTATTACATTGGAATATATTGGTTCTCCACAAAGCTTTACTCTGAGAATTTACATTTAACTACATTTGCACTTTTCATGTAACTAAAAGGTAATCTGTGCAATGGCCTGAAAAGCAGTAAACCACAGAAACAAGAGATCTGCAAGTATGTTTGCTCTTTGTCGAACCTTATGTGATCTGTTTTGACTGGGCTATTGTATCTGAACCAGGAACCACCGAAGGGGTGTGCCACTCCGAGATATTTGCTATTCAGGACCATGTGTATAATAATAAAGATGTGCAATGTAATCATGTCTTTGATATACATTTGTACATATTTGAGCCCTACAGTTGAAACCAGAAGCTTACATACACTATATAAAAAGACACATCTGCATGTTTTTCTCACTATCCGACACGAAATCAGAATAAACCTTACCTGTTTTAGGTCAATTAGGATTACTTAAATGATTTATATTTGCCAAATACCAGAATGAGAGAGAATTTTTTTAAGGCATTTTTATTACTTTCTACAAAGTCAAACATTTACATACACTAGGATTACCATACCTTTAAACAATTTGGGACAGCCCATATGATGATATCATGTCTTTGGAAGCTTTTGATTGATTGAACTGTTTGGCCATAAGGACCATCGTTACATTTGGAGGAAAAAGGGAGAAGCTTGGAAGCCTAGGACCATCATCCCAACTGCGAAACACAGGGGTGGGGTTGTTTTTCTTCAAGAGGGACTAGTGCACTTCACAAAATAGATGGCATCATGAGGAAAGGAGATTATGTGGCAATTCTGAAGGAACATCTCAAGACATCAGCCAGGAAGTTTAAGCTTGGGGCGGAAATGGGTCTTCCAAATGGACAATGACCCGAAGTATACTGCCAAACTGGTTACAAAGTGGCTTAAGGATAACCAAGACAATGTTTTGGATTGGCCAACACAAAGCCCTGATCTCAATCCTATTGAAAAGTTATGGGCAAAGCTGAAAAGGTAGGTGCCAGCAAGGCGACCTACAAACATGGCTCAGCTACACCAGTTCTGTCAAGAGGAATGGGCCAAAATTCCTACCAACTATTGTGAGAAGCTTGTGGAAGGATACCCATAATGTTTGACCCAGGTCACACAGTTTAAGGGCAATTCTACCAATACATTTCTACTAATGAAATGTATGTAAACTTTTGACTTTTTAGAAAGTTATAAAAATGCTTTAAAAATTCTCTCTCTCATATTATTCTGGTATTTGGCAAATATATATAATTGTGGTTATTCTAATTGACCTAAAACAGGTAAGGTTTGTTTCATGATTTCATGTCACATCATGCATATGTGTTTTTTTATATAGCGTATGTAAATTTCTGGTTTTAACTGTATTATATGCTTATCACTTTTAAAAAGCAAAGATAGACCGAACAGACATAAATAAGTTTAAAGAGGGTTTTCTCACTAGGCTGTTTCACTGACTCACAAGCAGTTTACACTCGCTCCGTCTCCTCAAGCTGTGGATGGTTCTATAGCAGTGATTAGGATATTCAGCTAGCTGAGCCATTTTGCTAACAAGAGCAGGAGATCTTTATCTCTTCAGCAAACACAAGCTGTGTGTGCTGTGAGGACTGAATACAATGGATTTATCTGTAAAAAGCTAATCTTGTTAGAAGTAATTCATTTGGCTCAGTCCTGTCAGTCCAGACATGGGGTGAAGTCACTTCCTGTTCTCTTCTCTCAGCTAATCAGATACAGAGTTATGGTCTAGTATGCAGGTAACCATAGAAACATGTGTGCACTCAGGAGCACACAAAATACATCTTATCTCATGACTATAGTAAAATCAACAAAGCAATATGTTTAGAAAAAGCCTTCAATTACCTGTCCCTTCATTTTAAAAGCAAATCTTCAGCGTGAGAAAACATCTTTAAATAGACTTTAACAAAGTTTTAAAACAGATTATTTATGTGATTTTATTTCAGGTGGAAATGCTATTTAATTGATCTTCTACTGATAGTTTATTATCTGTAATAGAATCATCCCATTTATGACCCGCAGGCTCGTTAAACAATTCACATAAATATTTTACTTTTTGGAAACAAGAGTATTTTGCCACTTCTGTGTCATCTGGAAGATTGTCAGCATCCTCATCGTTTTCAAACTCCAAATCCTCTTCCGAATTTCTATAGAGAGAATTAAACTTTGTTTATTGTGTATTATCAGATTGAATTCAAGACAGTTCCCTATTAATTTGTGTAGTCTTACCTAGAATCAATCAACTATGTAAATAATTTTGGTAATTATAATTGATCTAAAATGTTTTCATGTCAAATGTTTTCTGGTTTCAACTGTATATATCAAGTCATAAGACAGAGATACATAGATAAATAGATAGATAAATAGATACCTAAGGGTCCATCTAAACAGCAAGGATTTCTAGTCGTTTTTTGTTGTGGATTCGGATTTTCAAAACTGTCAAAAACTGACTGTAAAACCATGCCCCTAGACCTCAATAGAAACTCCGCGTTGTAGTCTACACAACTCAATTTCTAAGGTCGGATTTCAAAACTGCCGTTTTTTAAAAAAAAAAACTAAAAAAAAAAACATTTTTTGACTATGTTCATTGTTCCATTGAATTTTACTCTAAAAACACTGAAAATTTTACTAGTGAAGTCAATGATATGGCATGAATACACCAGAAAGCTTTGTTCACGTTATTTTTTATTTATTTTTTGTCACAGATCTGTGTAAAAAAAAAACTCTATAGTGCTGTATGGTGCAAAAACAATTAAAAAACTGAATCCTCAAACACCACCAAAAAACGAAAACCAAATTAAAAATTCTCGGGTTCTTATGTAAAATACTGTTCAAATACACATTGGATGACGGGGTTTAAGGATTCAGAATCCGACAATTTCTTCAGCTGTCCTCTCTCACCTCACTACAATCTGTAACCTCTCTCTCTCCACTGGGATCTTTCCATCCTCCTTTAAACAGGCTACTATAACCCCCTTACTAAAAAAGCCCTCTCTGGACCCATCCTGCGCTGCCAACTACCAACCAGTCTCTAACCTGCCCTTCATCTCTAAACTCCTGGAACGCTTGGTCTACTCTCGCCTAATCCGCTATCTCTCTGTTAACTCTCTTCTCGATCCTCTACAATCAAGTTTCCGCACCCTGCACTCCACGGAAACTGCTCTAGTTAAAGTCTCTAATGACCTCCATACTGCTAAATCTCAGGGCAAATACTCGTTGTTGATTCTTCTGGATCTCTCTGCAGCATTTGACACTGTTGATCACTATCTTCTCCTCAGCATGCTCAGCACCATTGGCCTCCAGGACACCGCTCTCTCTTGGTTCTCTTCCTACCTCTTTGTCTCATTTGCAGGTTCTACTTCTTCTCCTCTCCCTCTTGCTGTTGGGGTCCCTCAGGGGTCGGTTCTTGGTCCACTCCTGTTCTCAATCTATACAGCCCCCATTGGCCAAACCATCAGCAGATTCGGCTTCAAGTACCATCTCTATGCTGATGACACCCAATTATACACCTCTTCCCGAGACCTCACTCCCGCCCTGCTACAAAACACCAGTGACTGTCTGTCCGCTGTCTCTGACTATCTCCAAATAAACCTCACTAAAACTGAACTTCTTGTTTTTCCCCCATCTACTAACCAACCCCCATCTGCTATGTCTCTCTTAGTGTGTGGCATCACCATAACACCTAGGCAACAGGCCCGCTGTCTGGGGGTTATACTAGACTCTGATCTGTCCTTCACCCCATATATCCAATCCCTTGGCCGCTCCTGTCACTTGCACCTCAAGAACATCTCCAGAATCCGTCCTTTGCTCACTGTGGAAACAACTCAAACTCTCATTGTTGCTCTTATTCATTCTCGTCTTGACTACTGTAACCCCCTGCTTATCGGTCTCCCTCTCTGTAAACTCTCCCCTCTCCAATCTGTCCTGAATGCAGCAGCCAGGCTTGTCTTTCTCTTCAGCCACTATACTGATGCCTCTACCCTGTGTCACTCGCTGCACTGGTTGCCCATCCAGCACAGAATACAAAATAAACTAATCACTTTCACCCATAAAGCTCTCCACAATGCTGCACCCTCCTACATCTCCTCCCTCATCTCTGTCTACCACCCTGCCCGCTCTCTCCGCTCAGCTACAGACATCAAACTACAGACCACAATCATCCGAACCTCCCATGCCCGTCTTCAAGATTTTGCACGTGCTGCACCCATTCTCTGGAACATCCTACCACGTACCATCAGGCACAATCCCAGCCTTCGCAGTTTTAAGAGTGTCCTGAAAATACATCTTCTTAGGCAGGCCTACCATGATCCCTAATTGCTAGCCCCCACCTTCTATCACACACATTTCTGTCACTCCCTACACTAGGGCACTCACAGGCACTTATCTGTATATAGATGTACTGTCATGG
Organism: Phyllomedusa bahiana; assembly: GCA_025379985.1. Lineage (NCBI taxonomy): Eukaryota > Metazoa > Chordata > Amphibia > Anura > Hylidae > Phyllomedusa > Phyllomedusa bahiana. The sequence continues at coordinate 40,058 of JAODAL010009024.1, forward strand.
TGGCAGGTTCACCCAATTTTTATGTTAACCTCCCCATACTTATAAAACATGGCTGGGCCATTGTAAATTTAGCACTTCTCCCCCTTTGTCTCCCCCAGGCATCCTCATAGATTGTAAGCTCTTGCGAGCAAGGCTCTCACACCTTGTGTCTCACCTGTGAGTAGCTTTCATTATGTAATGTCTGCCTGCTGTCTGTAATTATACCCTCTACATTGTAAAGTGCTGCGGAATTTGTTGGCGCTATATAAATAAAGATTATTATTATTATTATTATTAATAAGTAATTTGTCCTTTGTCGTGTGGAGGCAACCCTACTGTGATAAATACTTTAAAACATATATGGTTATTTGCTCCTTCTTGTAATTGTTGCTAAACTTTATTTTTGAACAAATAAAAAATGAAAACTTTATCTTCTCTGATCACTCAATTTCACTATTTGTTTTTTTTTTTTTATCTTGGAGACCAAAAGAACAATGAATTTACATGCAGAATAAATAAAAAAGAGTTATGTATGAGGCCCACTTGCTACTCCTAAGGCATGAAGTACAGTGGATAAGTGTAATGATTTTATTTAGTTCTGAATTGCCTTAGGTATAAAGGCAACGTCCCTTACAAAGCAAACAAAAAGGCTGAGAGGCGTGCATTCAATTATTTTATACCTTTCCAGTGTTTGTTTCTTCCTTCCAACACTAAATTTAGCAAGAAATCGATTTTTCTTTACATCTGAAAAAAATCCAAAATACATTTAATTTCATAATAATGTCTGATTTCATATTTTGATTAAATTCTAGCCTTTTAAACTTCACAAAACTACCTTAAGTTCTTCACAGAATTCTTTTGCAAGTCAACTTTTTTTAGTTGCCATAACTATTATAAAAACAATATTTTTCCACCACTCACTCTAAGCATGAGGAATGATGTGCAACCTTCTGCTGTTGGCTATATTTCATGTTGCGGACTGTAGTGACCCAAATTTTGACACAGATCACTGGAAAATTGTGCAAACAAACGGCAGTCTATCAGTTGGACAGGTAAAAGGAAGAGCGTCTTTCAATCATTTACTGTATATACGTCCTTTTCCCTGATGACTGGCTGGTTGGTTGCATGATTTTCCTGTAATCTCAAGCAAAATTCAGGTCAAGCCGTACATGGGCAAATTGTAGAAGAACCGACTAGATTTTGGTAGAGAACAATACTGGTCAAAGCTGAACAACTACCTTGTTAACAATGTTATCCTTCATTTTAGGATCAATTCCACCATTCAAGTGCACCATTACAAACTTTAAATTAACACCCTTTGACCACTGCCACCAACAGAAAGCCTGTTGTCCATAGGAATTTTCCCACCATTAGAATTGATGGCATGTCAGTATAATATATCATCCCTTTCCGATGAACTGTTCTGACTACTGGGATCCTTACTTTCCTTAGAATAAACAGGCTGCAACACAATTTAAAGAAGTTGTCAGATCAGGGCATCCCCTATGAATCTACCTTTGTTTTATTACACTTGTTTTAGTTATTATTTGTATACTAATTGTGCTTGTGTTTCCTGCTTCAGACTAGAAGTATAAGCTGCTGTGTGGAGAAACTAAGAATTTAAGGGGTTGTCCAGGTCAAACTTCTTTTCTAAATAGGTGTTGCTGCTATAAAACAAGAGTGTTACTTAACCCCTTGACTTACCACCATTCCAGCCCTGCCACTGTTACTGCTTCCCCACTCTGCCGTTGTATCTCTGGTCAAAACATCATCGATGCTGCGGGTCACGTGTCATTTCCTGACATCACATTCAGAGCGTTCACTTCCAAACGATGTTGTCAGAAAAAGACATGTGAATGCTGCAGCTAATGAGGGGCTACAGTGGTGGGACAAGGAAGACAACATAGGACTGGACAAGAAAAGGGACAGGGATGGAACAAGGTAAGTGGGGAGATAAATATATATATTTTTTTTTATAGCAGCAGCAACAATTTGAAAAGTAAGGTTTGACCTTGACAACCCCTGAAATGAAATTTTTATCCTAGCAATAAGAACTCAAACCACATGGTGTAATGGTGTAATAAGCTCAAAATTCAGAAGGATTCACAAACAATTAAAAAGAGAACCAATTAAACAGGAACTGGTCCGAAATTGTCTTGTGGTGTTAGTGCATGTGATGCTTTCTTTGATGTTTGTGTCTTTTCTACATGTTTGTTGTATTATCCCACAGGTATTTTAGGGATGTCCTTGACACACTAATATTGATGGTTTAAGCTGACCATACATATAAATAGCCGTTGCCTGAACCCTCATTTAGCCAACAACCTTCTGCTCAGCTGAATAATGAGAAGGGAAAATTTATCAGGCTCCTCTAGCAGCTGCTTACCTCCCTGAGAACAAAAGGGAAGGTGAAAAAATGAATGTGGTTAATTCAAATATCTCACCCCCCGTAAAGTGTTTTTGCAATTGGACAGCATTTACACCTGTAAATCCTGTCTAATTTGCAAAAACAATTCACCCAAATTCTCCTCTACATAAGTGGAATAGCTTCAGTGGGTGATAACTTAATTGGCCAGTCAGAAAAATCATATTTGCTAGCTTTCTGAAAAACCTCATCAGAGCTATGAAGCACATCATTTGGGGTACTTGTGCTACCTCATGGCCTGGACACCTCATGATTATTGAGTGAATAATAAATTCATATTACCGTATAGAAAAATATAACATGACCTCAAGCTGAAGAGATGATGGGTGATGCAACAGGACAATGACCCAAAACTCAAAAGTAAATTCACTAGAGAATGGTTGTAGAAGACGATTTGTGTTTTGGTTTGGCCAACTAACTGACTTTAACTCTATTAAAATGACTTGGCACGACCCGAAGAGAGCTGTGCATGGAAGACATCCCTGAGATATTTATGAACTGAAACGTATTTGCAAGGACCAAAATTCAGGGTTTCAGTCCGTTTTACAGACAGTTTTCAGAAAGTTGTAGCCCTAGACACTTTTCATACATGTCCCCCATTGCTCTTTAAGATGATAAGAAATTTTGGTCCAAAAAATCCTTGTTTATTTGTGAAAAATATCAAAATATCATGAAAAATTTGAAGAATTTGCCAGTTTCAAACTTCAAAAATTTCTGCTTGTAAGGCAGTTAGTTATTCCACTCAAAATAGTTTATAACTAGCAGAAAACATATGTCTACTGTATGTTGGCATCATTTTTTAAACGTCTTTTTTTTTTTTTTTTTTAACAACCTTAGGGGGCTTAGAAATTCAGTACTAATTTTTCACATTTTCTAGAAAATTTGCACCATAGATTTTTTTTAAGGACCAGTCCAGTTCTGACATGGTTTTGAGGGGCCTGTATATTACCCCCATAAATGAATCCATCTAAGAAAGTACACTTCTTTAAGTATTTAAAAGTGCATTTAGGAAGTTTGTTAACCCATTAGGTATTTCACAGAAATTAAAGTAAAGTGGAAGTGAAATTTCAAAATTCCGCTTTTTTTTTTTGCAGATTTGAAATATGTATCCATTTTAAATGGAACACAGTAGATGTTACCAGGTAAATGAAACTCAACTTTGATTCCCCAGATTCTGTCATTTTTAGAGACATCCCATATGTGGCCCTAGTGCGCTATTTGGCTCAACCACAAGCCTCAGAGTAGGAGGAGCACCTACCAGGCTTTGGCGTCTCATTTTAAATACAATTTTATTTAGGTGCCATTAAAGTTCTTTGGACACCCTAAGGTGCTAAAACTTAATGGGGTTGTATAATTTCATTAAATGGTCTTACAAATAAGGGGACAGTGAAAACAAGCAACTTTGTAATTGGATGTCATTTGCAAAGCTGTCTTGTTTTCACAGTCTGCCTTATCTTCGTTTTGTGTAAACACAATTTGCCAGTGCAGGTCGGATCCCATCTCCTTGCATTTCATTGGCTGACAGCTCTACTAATTTACATTCTGTTCGCCCCCCAGTCGTATTCACGGGAGCGTGCATTCCTGCCTCTGTCACGCAGAATAAGGGGCCGGCAACAATTCACTCTGCACAGTCAGCAGCTCCTCAGTGCCACTGCAGCTGCTTCTACAATCAGAAAACAGCAGAATTGTTCCTCGGTGCCTAATGCTCCTGCATAGAAGGGAGACGGATCTGTGCTCTGGAGAAGTTCATAGAAGACTGAATTCAACTGTAACAAACCTCCAGCTGTGAGAGAATAGATCAGTGCTCCGAGTTCATAGAAGACTATCTAGACTGAATGCAGGCCTGTGGTATGTAAACAGCTCTTACAAAATAAGACTGCATAGGGAGAGGAACGACACAGTGACATGTGGAGGTGGGGGGGTTGAACACAATGACTCGGGAGCGAGCATGAAGAGTGATGACATCCCCCTTCAGTTAAGAAATGCCCCTGGATTTCAGGAACTGAGAAAATCAAGCTACAAGAGAACAGCCGAACTGATAAAGCGATACATGCCTTTTAATAAACACCCTTAAAAGACCCCTTATTGGAAACTACACCCCTTGAGGAATATATCCAGGGATGCAGTGTGTTTTACAGATTTTTTTAGCATTAGTCGGTGGAAATGATTAAAAATATTTTTTTCCCCAACAATCTGCAATTGTAGTTGAAAATGTTTAATTTTTACAAGGAATCCTTGGAAAAAAGCACCCCAAATTTCTTGTGCAATTTCTTCCAAGTTCGGCAATACCCTACATGTGGATGTAAACTGCTGTTTGGCGCATGGGCAGGGCGTACAAGGGAGGGATTGTTATTTGGCTTTTGGAGCGCAGATTTTGGTGGGTGTCATGTCGCATTTACAAACACCCAAAAGTACCAGAACAGGTGAATCCTTCCAGAAGTCAGCCCATTTTGGAATCAACACCGCTCAAGGATCTCATCTAGGGGTGTATTGTGCATTTTGGGCATACATGGGTTCCATCATTTTTTAAGCATTTGGCCATGAAAATGGGGGGGGGGAGGATGTTCATCATTGTTTTTTTGGCATCAATTTGGCCTCAATTTTACAGCATTCGGTGTAAATGACAGAATAACTTTACTATACAGGTCGGTACCATTACAATGATATATATTTTATATAGCTTTTATGTCTTCATAGTCTGCCAGCCATAAGTTTTATTTCTTTGTATATGGAGCTGAGTATAGGCTTGTTTTTAATAAGGTTTTTGTGAGACGTTTTGAACAAAATACAGCAATTCCGGTACTGTTTATTATTTTTTACAGCGGACCCCGTGCAGTATAAGTGAAGTGCTAGCTTTACTCAGCAGGTCAATACGATTACAGTGATACCTAATTTGTATATTTTTAAGGTTTTACTGCATTTACACAATAAAAGCACTGTTGTTTAAAAAGGAAAACACGTCATGGTCTGAGAGCTATTACTTTTCTGGGGATGGAGTTGTGTAGGGGCTTGTTTTTTGCAGAATGAGGCATTTGACATTATTATTGGTATCATTTTTGGGGGGAAAAGACTTTTTAATCTGTTTTAAATCCATTTTTTGGAAGGCATGGTGAAGAAAATACTGCAAATCTAGTAGTGTTTTTTTTTTTTAATAGTTTTCACTGTACAGTATGTGTGACAAGTTAGTTTTACTCTGTGGGTCGATACAATTACAGTAATACCCAATTTCTATAGTTTTTTTTATGTTGAAGCGCTTTAAAAAAAAAAAAGGGTTTTTACTGTGTAAAACAAAATTTATGCATTGCTTTCTTCTGATAGCCATAACTATTGTATTTTTCTGTATACAGAGCTCTTTTTGCGGAATGAACTGACGATTTAATTGGTACCGCTTTTTTTATATGAGTCTTTGATCGCTTTTTATTCCATTTTATGAGAGATTAATGAAAATCGCAATTCTGCGGGTTAATTGACGTGACATATTTAAAGGGTAGGTCGTTATGTGCGCGGCGATATCAAATATGTTTATTTTATTTTTGATCTTTTTTGGGGCAATTGTTGCTTGTAAAGGGGAAAACGGCAGTGTACGTCTTTTTTATATTTTCATGTTTTACTTTTTATTTTTTTTACTTATTCACTTTTCCCCATAGGGGAATTGTATCAGTGATCTTCAGATCACTGAAACAATGGAGATCAGTACACAGCAATGCTGCTGTATACTGGTCTCCATGGCGATTGCCACTCATAATACCCGGCAATGCCCACAATGCATTGCAGGGCATGGTGACATCACAGACAGCCCGGAAGTGTTTATTACAACATTTCCGGGCTGTCAGGTATTCATAGCAGCGGCACGTGAATACCTTCTGTCTTTCCCTTAGCTCAGGCGATGAGAATACATTGCAGCAGCTAAGCGGTTAATCACCCGCGGCCAGAGTGGCAGGTAATATATGTGAGCCCGCACGATCTGCAGGACGTACCGGTATGTTCCATGTCGGGAAGGGGTTAAAATGATTTGGTGTGACCAGAAGAGAGCTGTGCATGGAAGAATCAGAATCCAAGAGGTATCTTGTCACTGCCATGTGGCCGTACCCTAAGGCTATGTTCACACGGCTTAAAATGGGACGTTTCTCGCCCCGTATTTCGTTCCGTAGTGCGCGAAATAGGGGGTGAAATACCTCCCAGTCATTACGGTAATCCACAGTTCTCATAGAGAACTATGGATTACGCCTCCTCTCCCCTCTTGCACAATACGCCGAGCGGGGAGATAAGTGACATGTCAATTATTCACGGCGTATACGCGCCGTGAATAATGAATGTCTATGGGGCCGGCGGGCTGCCTCCCCCTGCCCCCGAGCACACGGCATAATTGCGGGGCGAAATACGTCCCACGATTATGCCGTGTAAACATAGCCTAAAAGTTATCTGCAGCTACAGGAGACATTCAATGAAGGCGATTTCTGCTAAAAAAGGATCTACAGGGTTCACTTACTTTATCACTTCATACTGTGGGTATTTGCTCGATGTACTCAATAAATGACATGAACTACAAGCATTTCTGTTGTATTAGTGCACTTGGATTGTTTTTGAATATAATTGTAATTTAAATGACAATCAAAGCACATTTCATTAGGAACCTCATGCAAAAATGTAGGTAATTCCAAAGAGTTCAATTACCTTTTCACTCAACACTGTGGGTGTTTGTACAATGTACTCAATAAAAGACAGGAACTACAAGTGTTTGGGCTTTATTAGCTTAGATGGATTGTGTTTGTCTACAGTTGTGACCACATACCTCATTGTTTTAGTAGCCAAAGCAAAAGTGCAGATAATTCCAAAGGGTTCACTTATTTTTTCTTAGGACTGTACTAGTTGGATCATCAAAATGCCATAATACTTTACAATCATATATTATATTCTAATTACACAACATTTAAACAGCAAATGAGGAAAAGCATGTATACCAAATATATATAGTTTTACCTTGATCTTCATCCACAGTGACGTCAATTGGTTTGTCATCCTCCTGACATTTCACACCAATAAGTCGCTCCTCTTGCACTGATTCCCATATGAATTCAGGATTTACCACAGAGATTAAGTATTTCTCAATTTTCTTCTGCTGGGTACTGTTAAGTGCAGCATGATTATTGACAACGGCGTGTGTGCACTAAAACACAAAAAAAAAATGTTTTTCATGTACAGCAAGTATGGCATGTTTGTGCAGGAAAAAGCCATAGCAGATTACCAGGCATGTGGAGATATTTTCTAATTATCATTCCACACAGAAACTGACCTGTGACCTATACTGTGTTATTGTAAATACTCACCTCATTCAATATGGAGGGGTTATATCTGCATAAAAAACACCTCTAGGTATGTGCACATGGCATGTTGGATCAGTTTTTAGATGGTGTATGGATCTGTGTTTCAGACCTTAAACAGACCCAAACATGCATCTAAGGGGCCGTTTACACGGCAAGTGGGGGGGGGGCGCGGTTTTTCTCCGCGATGAGCGGAGAAAAGCCCTCCCCCTTCACATTGAGATGCACATATTCCATCCAGAAAACCAGACGGAAGATGGTGCTTGCTCAATGTTTTGCGGGCGGAAAAATCGCCGGACGGAAAACCCATGCAGTGGAGACTGCTGCACGGGTTTTCCATATAGCACCATTGTGCTCATTTTCGGCCGGTTTTTCAGGCGGTCTGCAAAACCGCAAACTGCCTGAAAAAGCGGCCGAAAACCCGTACCGTGGGGACATGCCCTAACAATGTACAGTGTGATGTTGCATTGCTTTCAATGTAAAACACGCACTGGCGTTCAGACAAGTGATCGCCGATGCGTGTTTACATGCGTCTTTCTGACGCGTCTTTTAGATCTGTTCAAAGAATTGTCATCTCAATTCTTGATCCATTTGACGCAGTAGGCACCTTATTTAAAACTATAGGCTGCGCTTCTGCTGTAGCCAAAACGCATCCAAACATGCACCTGTGTTTGGTTTTGTTTTGGATGTGATTTATGCAACGCTTTTGAATGCGTTTTTCGGATCCAAAACAGACCCAACATATGTCGATTTTGCTGCTATCACCAAATATTTGTATCAAATCTATGGAAATAAAATTGACTACATGTAGACTTGCTCTTTTGCTTAATATTTTATGCAATCACTTGTGCAGTCTTTCTTTTGTATTCCCAGCTATTTGTATGCCAGATATCTATTGTCTTCGTTTATTGAGAAAAAAAATCAATCTGATTACTTGATCACTTCCTGTCAACAAAATTAGCTCTTATTTCTTTGTCATTCAAACCTCTCTGTCCCTCTCTTAGGTGTCCCTGGCAGTCAGTCACTGAGCCTTCCTATGGATGTGCTGATTATACTCTATTCCTATAGAGCACATACTCCCCGTCTCCCCCCAGTGTCCCTTTCTTGGAGGGTTAACCCCTCATTTTCTACCTATAATCCTCTGTTCCTATTAGACACTTGAAGGGAATGTATGACAATTTTTTTTTTACTGATTACTGATACACATTATTTTCTTCTTGTCTGTTTTTATATTTGATTATAAATTTGTTAAGGGTACGTCTACACGACGAGAACCCAAGGATTTTCAGATTTGGTTTTTCAATTGTTTTTGCATCAGAGAACACCATTGACTTCTTGGACACGGCAAAAACGCGCACAAAGCTTACCAGTCATTTTTCATGCCATCCTCTTGACCGGAGTAATACATTTTCCACCGTTTTCCGAGTGAAGTACAGCAGAAGATTGAGTGAAGCAATGATTTTGAAATCCTACCTTAGAAAATCCGAGTTGGTTTGACTACATCTCGGAATTTCATTTAACGTCTTTGGAGATGGTTTTTCAGTCGGTTTTTGATAGTTTTAAGTTCCGAATCTGTGTGAATTTCCAACTGGAAATTCTTGTCGTGTGGACGGACACTTAGGCCGTGTTCACACGGCTTATTCACGGCGGATTTGTGAGCCGGATTGCGCTCGCAAATCTGGCGTGAATAAGGGGCGGGGCCGGAGCGGGGCGGGGGCGCCGCTCCCCGGCCCCATAGACTGTCATTATCTACGGCGCGTACGCGCCGTAAATAATGTGCATGTCCCTTTCTCCCCCCGCGGCGGATTCGTCGAGCAGGGAGGAGAGACGGAATCCACTGTTCTCTATGAGAGCAGTGGATGACCGTAATGACAGGGACGGATTGGCGCCGTACTGAAGCGCAAATCCGGCGCGGAGTACGGCGCCAATCCGTGGACAAATAAGCCGTGTGAACGAGGCCTTAGGGTGCGTTCACACGGGAAAGATCAAATACCGGTTGGGCAGAAGAATCAACATGTTCTAAGTTTTTTGGACTGCCGGTGGTGTAAAAAAACTGTCTGGCATAAAATCTGTTCATTTGGGACTGCTGAACGGATTATCTATTAAGGTCTATGGGGAGCGTTGCATGTCGGTTTTCAGGAGGTTTCTAAAACCACAAACCGTCTGAAAAACCAACCAAAATACCCTGCCATGGGGATAAGCCATTATTCTACTTTCTGTACATAATTATGAGGGCAGCCTTCTTACTTGAATTGCTTTTAACAACATTAAGAGATACGCTTCACAGTAGCTGCCTAAACAATGAAAACTGTGAACTCATTGACTGCTATGGGAGTTTTCTAGACCTGTTTTGTGACCTGTGCAGTGATCAGTGTATAGACAGAAGAAGGTGCGCGGTGATAATAGGAAATGATGTGTCTCGCAACCTCTATATTTAGGCATAACCTTGCAGTCTAATTTTTTTCATTCTCTTTTTAATTTGTTCATTTTACCTTACATCCTATTTTGCATCCTGCTGCACAGTCATATTCATTTACCTCCATGACGCTGCAACCAATCTGTGGAATCAGCGGTCACCTCTGCATGTACAGGACAAGACCACAGATTGATTGGCTGCAGCATCATGGGATCCATGAGCCTGACATCATCATGAGGGACAGAGGACGACTGGGGGAAGTACTAGATGGGTGGTGATGGGAAAGGTAAGTATGGATTCATTTTCTTTTTTAGCACAGACAAAGATGGCAGGGAGGTGTTTAAAAGTCTTTCAAGTCGCAAACTGACTTAAAGTATTCAAACGGGTTCACAGTTTTGTTTTTATTTATTCAAAAGGTTGTATTTGAGGTAAGAACATGGTCAAACATCTCACATAGACAGCAGAGCATATGTTATGCAAGATACTAAATCATAAGGCTTCTGTGATTGCTTTTTAACATGCAAAGCGAGGTACAAAACACGCATAGGCAACTGGTGGATAGTTACATCGTCGATCTAAGTGCAGCAAACATAAATTTGTCAATGTTGTCCAAGTCAAAGAGATAGTAGCAATGGGGATTCCACAAGGTGAGAGGAGGATGTCCGCGTCCCGGGGACAGACCAGATCCCGAGAGCGGATCATTAACATCTCTCCCAGTGGGGAATGTCCATTTCACAGATCAAAGATGTAGCGTTATTGGCATAGGCAACAGGAAAAACGGCCTAGGTAGTTACTGGTAACGAGAAAGTACAGACCAAGAGAACCAATAAACATGAAGAAAAAACAAACACAAACTGTCAGTTGGCTCAAAGACACCATCATATGGAAAGAGCAATTCCGTATTGAAGTATGAGGGATAGCCAAGCGGGTAAGGTGGGTGAGAGAGCCTCCCTAAAATGCATGAAGGGTTAGAAATCTGTTGGTGCAAAAGGATATCCAGTCCTCCCAGGTAGAAAGGTACTTACTGTATTGCGAGGGCGAGTCTGTCCTAAACTCCTCCAATCTCTGCAGCAGGTGGATCTCCTTAATCCAGTCTGTAATAGATGGACAGGCTGTGGAAAGCCATAGGCGAGGGATGACCGTTTTTGCTGCCAGGATTAGAAAAGCCAGGAGGTGTCTCCTCAGTAGCTTTGTAGGTAGGGGGATATTAAAGAGGAGGAGGGAGGAAGGGTTATTCTGCAGTTTTATCCCCGTGATCTGATAGGTTATGTCAATCACCTTCAACCAGAAGGGCTGTATCGCCGAAGCAGCCCCCACTAAATGTGGGTCATAGTGCCTTTCTCCAGACCTGCACCGCCAACACACATCGGAGGCGACGAGGTTCATGGCCTTCAGCAGGGCAGGAACCCGGTACCAACTGGTAAGACTTTTGTAGCTCAATTCGTGTGCTCTGGCGGAAACAGAGGATTTATGTGTTAGGTGAAAGGCCTTTTCCCAATCCCCGATCAACAGGTCTATATTCAATTCTCTCTCCCAGCTCCTTTGGAAAGGGAGCTTCTCCCCAGAGTGATCTCTAAGAAGAAGAGCACATAGACTCGAGAGGGGACGTGTCCCTGAATGTCTACCCAGGCACCACTGTTCAAAGATAGTGAGGGGTCGGTGTAAGTCCAGAGACTGTCTCCATTCCGAATAAAGACTGCTTAGTTGATAGTAGTAAGGCCTAGCGAACACCGATGTCCCCGGTGCACCCACCAGCTCCTCATAACTCTTCAACGTACCCCCAGAGAGCACTCCATCAACCAGCGAGGACAGGGCACTAACCCCTAGTAGGCGGGAGAGTGCTGAAGAGAGTGGCTCAGGAGCCCGCCGGATTTCCCAGTAATATGGGGTACAGGGCCTCCTTGAGAATATAATTTCATTTTTGATGCATAAGCCCTGCCTAGGGAAACCGAAGTGCTCGTAATTAGGGGAGGGAGCGAGAAGGCTTTTGGTAGCATACAGGGTGGTAGCCAAGGGAGAGCCGCTATTGGAGCTTTATACCAACGGTTTTCTAGGGCGACCCATAGTTTAATATTCTCTGGTTGAAAGGAGTCAAGTATGCGCACAGCAACTGCGGCAACATAGTAGGACTGAAAGTCCGGAAGAGATAAACCTCCCTCAGATTTGGGGCGCGATAGTGTGGCTTCAGCAATCCTGGGGTGTCCATGTGCCCAAACAAATTGAGAAACCAGTCTACGCAGATCTTTGAAGAAGGACTTAGGGATTAAAAGCGGGATGGCCTGAAAAAGGTACAACAGGCGGGGTAGAATATTCATCTTGAGGATATTAATCCTCCCAATCCAGGAAAAATCCCGTCTGTCCCACCTCAAAAGATCTTGCTTTATCCTGAGGAGCATAGGAGTAAAATTTAGATCAAAGATCTTATCAGGTCTAGATGGAATGTGCACTCCGAGATATTTGAAGGACGATTCCTCCCAGGAAAAAGGGAAGGAGGCTTTCAAACAGGACAGAGTGTCCGTCGGGAGATAAAAGCTCAAAGCGGAGCTTTTGGCCAAAATTAATTTTGTGTTGACTGAACCTACTATATTCCTCTAGTGTCGTTATAACTGCCGGGAGGGATGTGGTAGGGTGGGTCAAGTATAGAAGCAGATCATCAGCAAATGAGGAGCATTTGAAATGCATGTCCTCGACCTGGAGTCCCTGAATAATTGGGTTAGCCCGGATAGCCTGCATCAAGTGTTCCATGACCAGGATGTAAAGGAGGGGGGAAGAGAGGGCATCCCTGCCTGGTGCCATTACCTATTGTGAAGGGTTCAGAGAGGGAGCCGTTAATTCTTATCTGAGCTTGGGGTGCTGTATAAAGTGACATAATTCTCCCACACATTGTCGGGCCGAAGCCTACAGATTCCAGGACACCAAGTAGAAAAGGCCACGCCACATGATCAAATGCCTTTTCTGCGTCCAGCGATAGGAAAAGGCACTGGGTCTGTTTAGAGTGGACGTATTGGAGTAGAGAGAAGGTCTTGAGAGTATTGTCCCTCGCCTCCCTGGAGGGAACGAATCCTACCTGGTCCGGATGGATAAGGGTATCCAATAAAGGGTTGATTCTAAGGGCAAGCATTTTAGCGAAGAGCTTTGCGTCAGTGTTAATTAGAGATATGGGGCGATAGCTCTGACAAAGCGAAGGGTCTTTTCCCTCTTTAGGAATGACTACTATATGAGCCCGCAGGAAAGCTGGATCAAAAGGGGAGTCTCGGGACGCCGCATTGAAAACTCCAAGGAGGGGTCCCGTTAACTCTTCCCTTAGAGTTTTAAAAAAACAGGGCCGTATAGCCATCCGGGCCAGGGCTCTTGCCAGAGGGCAGAGATGATATCGCAGCCTGAAGTTCCTCTGTCGTGAAGGGTGCCTCCAGGGAGTCGAGGGAGTGGGCCGAAAGGTGCGGGAGGGCTGTTTTTCGCAGGTAGGACTGAAGAAGAGTGGTGTTAAACTGGGGTGGAGGGAGGTTATATAAAGAGGAATAATATTTATGGAAAGTAGATAAAATTATTTCCGTTAAGTGTGCGATCCGCCCTTCCGGGGTCTTAATACGAGGGACAAAAAGAGCTGCCCTCCTGTCCCTAAGTGCACGTGCGAGGAATTTGCCTGGCTTGTTACTCCAGGTATAGAAGGAGCTAGAGCATAATTGACGATATCTTTTATGCTTGTTCTCCATCAGCTGGAGTATCTCATGCTGCGTCTTGGTGAGAGCTCTCAGATCTGACTCCAATCCTGAGTCAAGAGAGACTGGAATTTAGCAGAGGCCTCTCTCTTAAGGCGCGAGCCATGCTTTATAAGAGGTCCCCGCAATGTGCACTTTAGGGCCTCCCATTGAATTTGTAGGGAGGTTGAGTCTGAGCGATGCGTCGAGATGAACGAGTCAATGGTGTGTTTTAAGTCAGAAAGACAAAGGGAGTCAGAAAGGAGCGACTCGTTCAACTTCCAAGCAAAGGCAGAACGTTTATAGTCCGGGAGGGCAAGGTCGCAATGGACAGGGGCATGGTCCGAATGAAGTATGTACCCCACAGAACCAGTTACCACGTGACGGAGGAGAGAGTGTTGCGGGAAGATATAGTCGATACGACTATAGGAGTTGTGGGGAAAAGAGTAAAACGTGTAGTCCCTGTCCTGCGGGTGGAGGAGTCTCCAAACATCTACTAGCTGGAGCTCGTGGAGCAGCCTACGTACTTTGTTGAGGGTTTGGTATGCTGTTGATGAGCGGCCCATGGAGGTGTCTAGGAGAGGGTTCAAGGCTAGGTTGAGATCACCACACATTATGATATGGCCTTGGGCAAAGCAGATGAGACTGTCCAGGACCTTGGTGAGGAAGGAAAGTTGCCTTGTGTTGGGAGAGTACACGTTCACCAATGTGTAAATTTGGCCCTGCAAGCTAAACTTCACAAATAGCGCCCTGCCGTCGTCATCACTGAACGTGTCCAAGATAGTAACTGGTAAGGACTTGTGGAAAAAGATGGCTACTCCCTTCACCTTGAGCCAGACTGAAACGCCAATACATGACAGGTAACATCAAATAACCAAACAGAAACTGAGGCCTAATAAAGAGAGGCCAAGCAACTAGAATCGGCAGATTCCTAACTGCAAAAGCCATTTGTTCGTCACAAAAGGCCGCAACTATTAGGGGGTCTAGGCAATTACACAGGGAAAGGTCTAAAGTATATCAATTTTGTATGGGCACCTCGGGACGTAGACACCTATAATGAGAGAAATAAGGCGTACCCGTCTGGTCCGGAGGTAGGGATCAGGAGAAAAAGGAGGGGAGGGAGACAAGGGATGGAAGAGAGGGGAAGGAAGGAAGAGAAAAAAAAGGAAAGGGGGGGAGGGGAAGGGCTGGGGAGGTGGTGGGGGGGGGGGGTTTGTCCGGGCCAGAGAGTATCTATTTTCGAATGGGCACAGCTCAAGGGGAGGGGTAAGCGCTAGATCGAATGAATCTACAAATATTCCGGGCATTACCGACAAAACAGCTCAGTATCAATGTGTGGTCTATCAAAGAAAAAAGGTCATGGGGGCCGTGAGCCCCAGAGCCCTTGAAAACATCAGAGTCAATGGTGAAACACAAAGAAAGGCAAGGACATTCCACCAAAATCAGGATAGCAGGCGGTGTGGTGGAGTCGCAGGTTGAATCCCAGCAGCGGGCGATTCCCCAGGTCAGCGGTGAGGTCTCAGCCTGGAGGGCTGGTTGTCCGGGCTGCTCAGGCGTCGTCTCATCCTCTGTGATTTTGGTGTGGTTTGATGGGGAAGGGTCTCTGGTCGAAGAGTCTCATGGTGGCAGTCTCATTAGAGGTGAGCAGGTGCCAGTCCGGCAGGGATACAGCAGGAAGTCCCAGGGACGTAGGAAAGGCAGGAAGGTCATCTGGGGACCTGAAGACGAGCATGTTGTCTTGGTGTTTTACCTGGAGGGAGAATGGGAACCCCCATCTGTAGGAAATGTTTCTAGCTTGGAGGACTGCTAAAAGCGGTCTAGTTGCCGCTCTCATGCGGAGGGTGCGGCGTGAGAGATCTGGAAATAGGCCCAGTTTCACCCCTTCATATTCCACCTGCTGCATTATGCGCGCTTTTCGCATGATCTCCTCCTTGACTGAGTAATGGTGTATCCGGCAGATTATGTCCCGTGGACGGGCGGCGTCCTGACTTTGTGGGCGCAGCGCCCGGTGGGCTCTATCGAATTCGATAAATGTCCCCTCAGGTCGCCCTAAAATGGTGTTAGAAATTTTCGTCAAGGTGGGAATCAGGTCGCTGGTCTTAACAGACTCCAATAGACCTCTCAGCCGAATGTTGTTGCGACGGCTCCGGTTCTCTAAATCATCCAAGTGCATCATCAGTTGAAGGTGGCGAGAGCTTTGTTCCGACATAGCGGATTGCAAGTTAGATAGAAGGGTAGCTGTGGACTCTTGGGTTGTCTCTAAATGTCGCACCCGTGCCTGGAGGTCTGCTACGTTCGACTGGACTGGTTCCAATTCTTGGCGCCAGGCTTGTTGCATCTCTTTAGCCATAAGCTGCATATCCTGCTTAGTGGGCAGGAGCGAGAGAAGAGCCTTGAGCTCTGGATGGGCTTCCAGGGCGAGTAGGGCGGCCTCAGGGGGAATGAGGCCTGGGGATTGAGTTGAAGACGGCCCAGGAGGCGATTGTGGAAGAGAAGGCATGGCCATGCGGTTGTCCAGAGGACGGATAGGGCTCCCTCCCCAAGTTGAAGAGCTAGGGCTTGAAGCCCACGAGATGCTGCCATGTGCATTAGATGTAGACGGGACTGGGGCTGAGTGGGGAGAACCCGACGGGGTCAGGGCAGCGGAGGGGCCCGTTGGGTGTGGAATGGTCGCTGCATACTCCGAGCTCGGTTCCCTCCTCGCTCGGGGCCCGGCGCTGCTCCAAGCCACGTCAGGTCCCCCCAAGTTTGTAAGGGGCCACTGCGGCTCCTGTGTCGCAGGTCGGGATTTACCCAAGTCCGTGCCTGGGCGGGCAACAGGTGAGTGGACGGCATCGTTGCCTAAATGTAGCAGGTGACTGGCTGGAGAAACTGGGTCCCCCGCAGACTGCTGATGATGGGAGATGTAGCTCCCCTCCCGGCACTCCGCTGATCTGTCAGACTGCACAGTCCCTGGCAGGGTATATTTGCGGGAGGCCCATGTTTGAGTCCCCTCAGCATCGCCACAACGTAGTGGTGCGCACCCGTCAGGTGCCAGGGTCATGTCCACCGAATCTGGGTGCTGAGGTCCCTCCGGTGCCCAGTTAGTCGGGCTTGTCAGCCCTTGGCCGGTTGTGGCTGAAGGCCCTTCCTGGGGTCCCTGCAAGGACCAGGTCCCGTGCTCAGCTGGGAGCAGGTGGCTAGACTCTGCTGGAGGGGCTGTAGAGGAGCTGAGCAGATTGTCTCCCCCCCGGCACTGACATTTCTGGCGTCGCTGCCCAGAGTCAGGGACGTCCATGCTGTGCTCCGGTTCCTTCGCTGCTTGCGGCAGGGTGTTCGGCCGCTGCGCTCGGGTTACAGGAGACTCCGGAGATGAGCCGCTTCCACGCGTCTTCTCTGCCGTCAGCCGCGCAGTGAGTTGCGGGGCTGCGGAAGGTGGCGGTCGCAGAGCTGGGTCTGGGATCTTTGGCTGCTTGTCGTTGGAGCGCTGAGTGGTCCGGTTAGGAGCGCGGGTAGACGGAGGAGGGCAAGATGGCGCCGGCGCCTGCCGCGCGCGGGAACGAGAGCCCTCTTCCTCAAGCCCCTGCAACGGGGTGAAGAAGTTGGATATGGTGAGTCCTGGCGGGTCAGCAGGGGTGCCAGGGTTGGCAGCTGTTTTCTTGGCCCAGTTCTTGCCCATTATGAGTGCCCAATTCGTGCTAAAGTGCGGGTCCTGAGGAGAGCACACACTAGCTGCGTCTGCTCGCTTTCATGGCAAGCCACGTCCCCCCCCACAGTTTTGTTTTTATAATAATAATCTTTATGTAACGCCAACATATTCTGCAGCACTTTACAAATTTGATGGTAAATGTACAGACATTACACATTAAAAGTACTTACAGATGAGACACAAGGTGTGAGGGCCCTGCTCGTGAGAGCTTACAATCTATTAGGGTGTATGGGTGAAACAAACGGTGAGAAGTGCCAAGTTTACAATGGTCCAGCCATGTTTCATAAATAGGGGGTGGTTTACATGAAAAATGGATGAACCTGCCACCCAGACAGTACATCTATATACAGAGAAGTGCCTATGAGTGCCCTAGTGTTGGGAGTGACAGATGTGTGTGATAGCAGTTAGGGATCTTGGTAGTCCAGACTGAGAAGATGTGTTCTCAGGGCCCTCTTAAAACTATGAGGGTTGTGAATGTGCCTGATCGCCCGCGGTAGCATATTCCAGAGAACTGATGCCGCACGTGTGAAATCTTGGAGACGGGCATAGGAGGTTCGGATGATTGATGAGTGTAACCGGATATCAGCAGCAGAGCGGAGAGAGCGGGTCTGGTGGTAGACAGACACGAGGGAGGAGATGTAGGGGGGTGCAGCGTTGTGGAGAGCTTTATGAGTGAGAATGCTGAGTTTATACTGTATCCTGTACTGAATGGGCAACCAGTGCACTGACACAGAGTAAAGGCATCAGTATAGCGGCTGGAAAGAAAGATGAGCCTGGCTGCTGCATTCAGGATAGATTGAAGAGGGGAGAGATTACACAGAGGGAGACTGATAAGCAAGGAGTTACAGTAGTCAAGATGAGAAAGAATAAGGGCCACAATGAGAGTTTGAGTTGTTTCCACAGTGAGAAACGGACAGATTCTGGAGATGTTCTTGAGGTGCAGGTGACAGGAGCGGGCAAGGGATTGGATATATGGGGAGAAGGTCAGATCAGAATCTAGTATAACCCCCAGACAGCGGGCCTGCTGCCTAGAATGCCTAATGGTGGTACCACATACTGAAACAGAAATATCAGGGGGGGTTGGGTAGTAGATGGCGGAAAGACAGGAAGTTCAGGTTTAGTGAGGTTTAGTTGGAGATAGAGAGAGGACATCAGAGACAGCGGCCAGACAGTCACTGGTGTTTTGTAGGAGAGTAGGACTGATGTCACGGGAGGAGGTGTATAATTGGGTGTCATCAGCATAGAGATGGTACTGGAAGCCAAATCTGCTGATGGTTTGTCCAATCGGGGCTGTGTACAATGAAAAGAGAAGAGGACCTAGAACTGATCCCTGAGGAACTCCAACAGCAAGAGGTAGAGAAGAGGTAGATCTGAAAAAAGAGACACTGAAGGAGTGATCAGAGAGGTAGGAAGAGAACCAAGAGAGAGCGGTGTCCTGGAGGCCAATGGCGCGGAGCATGCTGAGGAGAAGGTGGTAATCAAGTGTCAAACCGAGAAGCAACAACGAGTAGTTACCCTGAGATTTTGCTGTTAGGAGGTAATTTGAGACTTTAACTAAAGCAGTTTCCGTGGAGTGTAGGGTGCGGAAACCGGATTGTAGAGGATCGAGAAGAGATTTAGTAGAGAGATAGCGGATTAGGCGAGAGTAGACCAAGCGTTCCAGGAGTTTAGAGATGAAGGGCAGATTAGATACTGGTCGATAATTAGCAGCACAGGACGGGTCCAGAGAGGGCTTTTTTAGTAAAGGGGTTATGATGGCATGTTTAAAGGAAGATGGAAAGATCCCAATGGAGAGAGAGAGGATACAGATTGTAATAAGGTGAGAGAGGAGAGCTGTAGAAATAGACTGGACAAGGTGGGAGGGAATGGGGTCACTAGAGCAGGTGGTTGGGCGTGCAGACAGGAGAAGCCTGGACATTTCTTCCTCTGTCTTCGGGTCAAGAGCTGAGAGTAGACTAGAGGACGTGTGGGAGGGGATAGGTATTACTTGAGGACTGAGATATATTTTGCCGGATATTTTCAATTTTGTCTTTAAAGTGAGTCGCCAGGTCTTCAGCACAGAGGTCAGTAACTGGGTCTTGAGCTTTAGGCCTTTGGAGGAAGTGGAAGGTGTTAAATAGGTGTTTTGGGTTGTTGTGTAGTGTTGAGATGAGGGAGGTGAAATATTTTTGTTTGGCGCTGTGAAGGGCAATGTGATAAGTCCTGAGCATTAATTTGTAGTGGAGAAAGTCTGCAGGTAGCTTTTACTTTCTCCACAAACGCTCATCACATCGGGAATATTGCTGTAGATGGCGAGTCAGAGGCGTGTGCCAAGGCTGCGGGTGTCTGACTCTGGTGGTGCGGTGTGTGAGCGGTGCCAACATATCCAGGGTGGTTGTGAGAGTTTCATTGTAATATTTGACAGCCAGGTCAGGACAGGAGAGGGAGGAGATTGGGGGCAGTGAGGACTGTTTGGTGACTGTGAGTTCTTGAGTATTAAAGGAGCGGATATTTCGGAATGTGTGATGGGCAGGTTTGTCCAGAGAAGGCTGAGAATTAGTGAGAATGAAGGAGTTGATTTGCTTTTGAATCCATTTTGGATCCGAAAAACGCATTCAAAATTGCTGGGTATAACGCATCCAAAACGCAGGTGCATGTTTGGATGCGTTTTGGCTGCAGCAGAAACACACCACAGAGTTTTAAAAAGGGCGCCTTCTGCGTTAAACAGATCAAGAATTGACGTGACAATTCTTTGAACGGATCCGAAAGACACATCAGAAAGATGCAAGTAAACACACATCGGTGATGACTTGTCTAAACGCCGATGCATGTTTTACATCGAAAGCAATGTAAAATCACACTGCACATTGTTAGATGTGTTTTGGGGTCCATTTAGGGTCCAAAATACAGATCTCAACACGGAGTCAACACGCCGTGTGAACATACCCTAAGGGTCCAATAGTGGCAGTGGCATTGCTGCTGCTTCCATTCACAGCATAGAACTCATTGAACATTGTGTGTGCAACATAAGACATAACAGAAGTAGTTATAAACAGCTTCTACCTTCTCCTCAGGGTACCTAGATGCCTTTGACACCTGAACTACATAATGTAAATAAGAGTAGCTTTAATGTGTGTTCACATGTGACAGAAATGCTGCAGAATTTCTTAAATGGAAAATCCACAACATCTCTGCAGCAATAATTCTGCACCAAACTGTGTGAATTTCGGTGCTGATTTATTGTTGTGGATTTTTTGTGTGGACTGTGTTATTAAACAATAAAACACTATGTTAAAAATCCACAGTTGAGGATTTTACTGCAGATTCACAGCATTTCAGCAGCAAAATCCGCAGCAATTAAATTTCATTACAGAGTTGTTGCATGGACCATTGTAAACTGAGCACTTCTTAACCCTTTGTCTCACCCATACACCATATTAGATTGTAAGCTCTCGCGAGCAGGGTCCTCACACCTTGTGTCTCATTTGTAAATTTGTAATGTGTAATGTCTGTATGTATACCCTCTAAATTGTAAAGTGCTGCGGAATATGTTGGCGCTATATAAATAAAAATTATTATTATTATTATATTTTGATTTCTCCACTGAGGCTAATGGGTAAAACCTGCAACAATTCTACAGCGTATCCACAACATAACTTGTCATCATGCAGACCAGTTACATTTCCATATGGATACTGTTTAAATTGTTTCCTCTGCACGTGGATACATTTTTAAAATCTCAGAAATTTAGCTGCAACTGCAAACCTATTGCAGATAATCCATAGCATATTGCTGCCGACGTGAACACGTACCACCTGTGGTCAAAAGACAGTGGGTGGTTGTTAGGGGGTAAGGTTCCTCCCATAGACCACATAGCAGAAACATTCTTCTGTGTTTAGTCAGACATTCAGAAATGAAAATTTAAAAACAATCTAAATATCAAGGTATATAAAGTAACTTTTTGGCTGCAATGGGCAACAAAAACACTTCTTGTCTGCACAAGTCATCATAAACAAAAAACAATCATGCATTCACTACTATTGCATCCCAAGATATAGACAAACCTTTTCATTCAGCACAAGTGAGATTTCTCCTCCATTTAAAGTGATGCTGTTTTTTAGATTTTGCTTTTCTTTTAGGGGTAAGGAGTTCACTTTGAGAAAGAATATGCAGTCTGAAAAAATTCCCACACCCATCCTACAGGGAAAAAGAGACAAAATTAAACTGCGAGTTAAGCAGAAGAAACATGCTAATGTGAGATTTGGATAGGCTTCAGAATGCTCTCTTGTAAGACACGAGGGACATGTATGAAAATTGTCTTGGTCTAGGACTTTCTTTGTTGCCCATAGCAACCAATCAGAGCGCCCCTCTTTCATTTTTTAGAGCACTATATAATATTAAAGGGGGCGCTCTGATTGGTTGCTATGGGCAACAAAGAAGGTTTTACACCTAGAAAGTTTTCATACATGTGGCCCCTGGTGAATATTGTACATGGTTCTTACCAATTGAAACAGGTCTTGGGCACAATTCGTGTCAGAAGTTGTTTCATACTTTAGGAACTGTTGTGCCCAGTGTGCAATAATATCTGGCCATGAGTGAGGATTGACACAGAAATGATTAGCAAAACCAGCGTCTTTTGAGGAGGGTTTGCTCATCGGCTGCAGGAAGGAGGTGAGTGCACTGGTGAAGCAGTGGAGGCTACTGTCTGCTGCTCCACTAATCAGCTGCCCTGCACACAGAACAAGCTAGCTGCATGTCTACACTACAGAAGAAGCTGTAATCTCCAAAACAGGCCACAAAATGTTTACAGGGAAGCTTGGAAAAGGTCAATGGCAGCACAGCACTGTCATAGGGGGAAGCCCTGGATATGTGATGGTAGTCAGGACCTCCTGTAATCACTGACTATTGTTAAATACAACCACAATTTAGGAGATTTAACCTTACTTTCTTGCAGTTAATATAAAAGTGATATCTTCAAGGAGGCAGTGTGAGGGTTAAATCCCCAATTGATGTTTTTTCTCTGTAGTATCAGGTACATTTACTTAATTGTTCATTTGTTTATGTTACCTACTATTCCTGTAACATCTTGAAAATTTAATAAAACTTTCAATTAAAAAAAAAAGACAAAAGTTAGTGATAGGGAGACATTCAGCATCAAGACAAGGGAGTGAAGAAACTTACAGTACGTGCAATATACTACTACCAGAGGATTTCACTGCTTGTCAAACAGTCCTCTTTTAGTATAAGGACATGTTTAAAAATAGTTGCACAATCCAATATCAGCAGCACTCTACTAGCACTAAAAAGCAATCAAAAGGCACATAGGAACTATTGGAAAAGCATTTCTGCTACTTTGAATATTTGGAAATTTGAGGTTCTTCGTTTGCATTTTTGATCAAAACTGTAATAAGCCCACCTGCCGTCGATAAGGCGACCTCAATACAGGTGGGAACCTACTCTGCATGCTTCCTCTCTTGGTGCCTGTTCAGACCTCCACATTTCAGGGAGAGTATATTCTAGCTACAAGGTACTCTGCACTGATTTTGCTGCCACACCAGTTTTCATTTTTTTCAAAAAACTTTTTGCATGTTGTTTTTTTGAATGTTTAAAATTTTTATGCAGTCCACTTTCATCTGTATTCTGAAGGTTCATATGTTCCGGTGATACCGAATTTGGATATGTTTTGTTATGTTTTTGTGAAAATTCAGTTTTTTACATTTTTGCAGAAATGCCAATAACTTTATTTTTGTTCTTTTATCTATGGACCCGAATAATGGTACATTTTTTGCACGCTCAGGCACACTTTTGAATTAAACCATTTTGGTATTTCAGGTGACTTTTTTATTATTTTATATTCCAATTTCTTGGGATACAAAATGACCAAAAAACCCACAATTTGGAATTTTTTTTCCTTTTACAGCGTTCAGCATATGGGCTAAATGATGATAGAATTTAATAGATCGGACTTTTCCAAACAGGATTTTACAAACATGACTTTTATGAACCTCTAATTTTTTTTATATTTGTAAAATGGCAAAAAGGGGGTGAATTTTAACTTTTAATATTTATTTATTTATTTTATTTTAACAATTAGTCCCCCTATGGTACTTAATCACTAGGGGGCATGATCACTTGTCCTATATATGGTAGTTCTATTCTACTATCATATATAGGCTTTTCAATCATTACCTATTATACCCTGTCTATGACACCACACGGTCTAAAGTGTTAGTACTGTTAGCAGTCGTTGACGTATGTATTTAACAGTTGTCAGCCACCGTGTATGGAGCAGGCTAAAATCCACCAAGGCTAGTAATAACCTGTATGGACAGCAAGGCCTATAACATCCAAACAGACCATTGCTAGTCCTGCTGGATTTCAGCCCTTATAGTTACTGTATCAGGTCAGCAATGGCAGTGGGGCCAACAGACTCACCGAGGAGTTACTGGTAGTCTGCTAGTCGTAAGGGAGGGAACAGCATGTGGGATCTGGTCTGCCAGCTTCTGCAGGAGACAGGACTGAATGACTCATTGCCGGAGCACAGAGGATGGGAGGCGGAGGTACTACACTGAGGCATAAGGCCAGGGTCGGGACAAGGCATTTTGGTGCCCTAGGCAAGTACAGCCAATGGCGTCTCCCCACACACACACTAATTCCTCTCACCCCTGCGCCAGGTCCTGTCACTAATTTTCTGCATATTCCACATAGCTCCAGTCCATCTCCACAGCAGTCACTGAACAATGAAAATCAGCCCTGACAAATTTGCTTTTTCAAAACCGCTCCCCTCCGTATGACCGTGTAATACCCCTAAATAACAGTCACAAAATAATCCACCGATACATGGAGCAAATCTACCAGATGAATGACTGTTACTAAAAAACACTCCTACAAAGCCAAGACACAAAACTATTACTACTTAATAAAAGGGGTTGTCTCCCTACGAAGGAATTGCTTTTTATGTTAAAGACTCTGTTCAAAAGCAAGTATTTGGCAATATATGTCCATCTATTATGTGTCTTACCTAATCCTAGTGATCACGCTCTTTTTGAGGGCTTGCATCACTTCCTTCAGGTCGCTATAGCTACAGACTGTTTGATCTCTCCGATAGGCTGTTAGCATGATTGACTCATACTTACAGACCTCGGCATTTACAGCACCTAGTTAAGCATATAACCCCCTCAGTCAAAGGTATAAGAATCAAGAAAACAGGACTGAATAAGATGAATCAATGTAGTGAGAAACCCCTTTAAGGGAAATCAAATAATCCTGCCAGGACCTGACCCGAACGCGACCCCCACATGTGACTATCAGCTTTTACACACCCCTTTTGATTACATATACCACCGCCATACAGGGGACCATATAGTGGTAGATACTAGTTGTATGCAAACGCTCTGCAGACATATAAGTGATTACACTTAGTGACTCACATTTACACATTTAGTGACTCACCGGAGACATCATTTCTGATCAGCGGCTTTCACTTTCCCTTTTCTTCTCCATCCGGTTCACACCTTCATGCTGATTGCTCCCGGCCAATACTCGTCCTTGAGGATTTGGACACAAATATCTTAGACTCCTCACATTTCCAGCAACCCCTTACGTATAAGTATATAAGTCCCTCAGTAAAGACAGGTATATAGATATGCCCTCTCAGTCAGGCAGGTATATGTATATATGTCTCCTCAGTCAGACAGGTATATATTGTCCCCTTAGACAGGTAGGTATATAAATATAGGGGCACTCAGGCAGGTATACAGATATAGGGTCACTCTCAGGCAGGTATATAGCTATAGGGGCTCAGGCAGGTATATAGCTAGGGCAGGTATATAGCTAGGGGCTCAGGCAGGTATATAGCTAGGGGCTCAGGCAGGCATATGGGGGCTCAGGCAGGCATATGAGGGCTCAGGCAGGCGTATAGGGCCACAGGCAGGCGTATGGGGCCACAGGCAGGCGTTATGGGGCCACAGGCAGGCGTATGGGGGCCACAGGCAGGCGTATGGGGGCACAAGCAGGCGTTATGTGGGGCCCACAGCAGCAGGGGGCTAAGGGGGCCACAGGCAGGCGTAAGGGGGCCACAGGCAGGCATAAGGGGGCCACAGGCAAAAATAACAACATTAATACTCACCTTACCTCTGTCCCGGCCGCGGGCTCCTCTTCTTTCCCGGCCGCACGCTCCTCTTCAGTCCGACACTGGAGACGTGATGATGTCATCACGCCTTCAGCGCCGGGACGCTCCTATGGCGCTCCTAGGGCGCACGGCCTATGACGGGCTATGCGTCTGAGGAGAGGCAGCGTCGCGATGAGATCACTTCATCGCGACGCTGCCAGCTGAGCCGCACGGGGCCGCAGCAGGTTCTCAGCGCTATGAGGACCTGGCGGCCCCGCTGTGTCGGCCCTGCAGCTTACCGGAGGATCCAGCGATCCTCCGGTGAGCGGGGCCGACACTGTCTGCAGAGCAGGGAGCGCTCGCTCTCTGCTCCGCAGAAGCCCGCAGCTGTATGTGCGTCCAGCGGATGCACATACAGCTAAAGAGGCCGACGGCGCTCCAGGCCCATGGCAGCCGCCTGGAGCCCGGCGAGGTTCGGGGCCCCTGTTTGCGCCCCTTATGGACAGGCAGAGGTAGGCGCCCTAGGCGATCGCCTACCTCTGCCTACCCGTCGTCCCGGCCCTGCATAAGGCAGCCCAGCGCAGAACCTTGTGTGTGATCCTGGTGCTGGCTGCTGCGGCCTAAGCCTCACTTTTGTTTGCTTGGCAGAGAGCTGGGACCAACGTAACAAAGGCTACCATCAGTAACATACTAAGCCGCCAGGGACTGAGATCCTGCAGTGCCAGACATGCCTCCCTGCTTAAGCCAGTACAGATACCATTGGGTGCATGCACATTTGCAACGACTAATCTAAGTCTAGGGGGAATAATCACCAGTGAAAACAAGGCTTGGAATGCATTGATTTAAATATACGGCTCATGCACAGTGTCAGGGTGGACAAGGGGGAGAATATTGAGGGCCCAAGGGCACATAATAGAAGAGACAGAGTGTCACGTCAAGGGAGGTGCAGTGAGCCCTAACTGGAACCCAGCCCACTGTCCCTTCCTGCTTGACGTGCTGCCCTAGGCAGCAGACGGCAACTGGGCGACAGTCCCTGCGCTACTAAAAGTGCTGGGGCCGTGAGAAGCAAGAATGGTCAGACAGTCCGGGACGATATCAAATAGGAACGCCAAAGCCACAAATCAGAACCAGAGGAATGAACGTAAACAAGCCGGGGTCAAAAGCCAAACGGAAGCAAAAGCACAAAATCAGGAGACAAACCGGAGTCAGGAGAACAAGCCGAGGTCAGGTACACAGAAAAGCAAAACAACAACACAAAGCACAAGAAAAGGTAGCCAGGAATATCACAGGCGCAGCCCACAGCCTTCAGGGAGTTTAAATGGGATTCCTGGATACCGCCCCTGCAGCTGATTGGAGCGGCCTCCGGGTCCTCCCATTGGCTGGTGCACTCGCCCCCTGTCAGGAGTGGCTGGGCCCCTGTCACTCACAGAGTTGTCAGCAGCAAGTGTATCAGGGTGGAATCGTGCATCAGCTGCTGCAGCCTGCAGATCCCTAGAGCCTGAGCACAGCCTAGCCCTGACACAGAGAATTAGATTCCACTGCCAACTCACTTAGGTGCCATTGAACAGGGTAAACCACACGTAGAGAAGTCTCTGGGGCACAATCCATCTCGGAAACAAGTCCCACCTTCTTCTGCGCAACTTTGGAGGAACAAGGGGATATGCTGCACCACCATCGGCTTTCATGCTGCTTACACTATGAGCACACACGTACCCCCTCATGGTCCAGACCCCCAACAACACATACACTACCACCACCTTTCCATTTGTAGAAAGGAACAGAAAATAACTGTATACTACCGGTGCACCAGCAATCACTTAAACTCTTCGGAGTTATACTGGATTCGTTATGGCAACAAGGCAAAACTATCAAAGTTTTAAGCTTTAATATACAGGTAGAGTGCCTAGTTACAAAATCACAAAATAACAGATATACATAAATTGTACAGAAAAGTAACAAATAAAAAGAGATGAAATAACAAAAAACACAGACCATTTCCAATTTAATGGGCAAAGAATCTGGACTGGAGAGCACAGCTAAAGAGAATTGGACAGACCTACGCCTGATTCTAAGGCCATGTTCACACGGCTTAAAATGGGCCGTATTTCGGTCCGTAATTACGCGCCGAAGTGCGCCAATTAACGGGCCGAAAACGGGCCCATTCATTAAAGGTAATTCACAGTTTCTCATAGAGAATAAGGATTAACGTCTCCTCTCCCCGGGCCCCGGGGAAGCCGCCGGCGGGGAGATAATTGACATGTCACTTTCTAGCGGCGTATACGCGCCGCTAGCAGTGATAGTCAATGGGCCGGCGAAGTGCCGGCCCCCTGCTTTCTCCCCCGCTCCCCCCACCCCCACACGGCTTAATTATGGGCGAAATTACTGGCGGCAAGCTAAGAGTGGAACATAGCCTTAACTCCTGGATCTGACAATGGGCTTCTGCTCTCAAGGTGTTTTTAAGGATTTTCAAAAAAAATAAATAAATAAATAAATAACAGCCTCTCCTCCTGCTTAGGTCATAGAGGAGAGGGCCAATTACATACTGGGGCCTCTAGGAAAGTCATAACTTCCAGCATCGTTCATAACTCCTGCTAGGAGTCTCCTAGCCAAATATCATAACTGCCAAGTTCTCAACATGGATTTAGAAATCCAAGCATACCAAATATGAATATGACAGATTCATAATTTGGGCCGATTTCCGTTCCTGTGGTTCCCTGAGTTATGGAAAACATGGATTATGGCCAAGATTTGTTTGATGTATAATGTTTTCTATAGTCCTCTGAACTTGTGCTTCAACTGCCCACATATGCCTGAGTCCCTGGAGACATAAGGCGACATGTATGAATGTTGGTGCTGACAGGCCAGTTCTAAATAGCTTTAAAGAGAACCTGTCACATGCCCCCCTTGTTGAGGACAGCACAAGATAGTGACAGACGTACTGTAAGTTTCAGAGTATTTAATGCTCAAATCTGCAGTTTTCAGCCAGAAAAGATTTATGAAAAGAGTCAGTTTAATTAATGACCCGCCCACCTGAGGCTAGCACCTGCTCAAGAATAAGTTGGACTCTCTTCTGGAAATTGCCAGATGTGCCATATTTGAGCATTAAGTACTCTTAAACTTCAGCATCTTACAGAATAAGGGACACAGCGCTGGAAACAGCATGTCTGACACTAGCTAGTGCAGTTTTCATAAAGGGGGGCATAACCTATGTGACAGGTTCTCTTTGAGGCAGTGTAGAATGCGCCAGAATGTATGAACCTGTTCTGCAGGTCATACATACAGGCTCAGTATAGTGCCAATACAACAAGTCTGGCTCAGGTCTACTACAGGTTTATGATGCCAGAAAACTGGCGCAGCCTTGTTCATACATGATGCCCAGAGAGTCTGGTGTGAACATATCTTTCTCCCACCTGTCCTAATTAACACGTCTCTGTAAACACAGCTAACAAACAGGACTCACTAGGACTGTGCATGCTAAATAAACCCTCCTCACAGGGCTCACTGCGACATTTCCATAAAAAGACATGATAAAATTATGTATCACACACAATATTAATACACAACACAATTAAGTCAACTGGAATTAATATCTAACCCCAAAGGTACCAATGATAGCATGTGTTTCATAAAAATGCATGATACAATGACTGCAACATGATACATCTGACCGGTATCTGTCCAGTTTGTATGCCGTCCCCACAGCTGCGGGCGGGACGGATTTTCTCTGCAATGAGCGGAGAAAAGCCCTCCCCCTTCCCATTCATATGCTCATATTCCATCCGAAAACCGGACAGAAGAATGTGCATGCAGAATGTTTTTCGGGCAGCCGGCGGGGGCTGCTGCAAGGGTTTTCCATAGAAGCCTGTTGTGTTTGTTTGTGGCCGGTTTTTCAGACAGTTTGCAAAACCGCAAACCGTCTGAAAAACCGGACACGAACTCTTGCCGTGGGGATATGCCCTTAAGCTAACTGGAATTAAAAATGCAAGTCCGCACAGGGACGCCTACCTTGCTGTGATGAATGTCCTCAACACTCCTGGCTTCTATTTGTATACTGGGATCCTGTTGGCGATCTCCAACTTTTCAAATATAATAAACGTAGCGGATTCCACTTGTAAAGTAAAAAACAATTCTTTACTTTGAGAAAAACCATTGAAAATGCCGAGAACAAAAATCTATATGATTCGAAATGCGTAAACTTAGACACCGCATCTACATGTTGCCACTTTGCTCGCATTTTTAATTTTTTTTTAATAAAGAATTGTTTTTTAAAAACAAGTGGAATCAGCTACGTTTATTATAACTGGAATTAATATCTGTCCCCAAAGGCCTATTTTCATCACACGCAGTACAACAGTGTTTTCCGGCCATGCGCATTTGGACGCACAGTATCCAAAACGAGACTTGGAATGCTTCTTACTTAAAACGATGCTTGAGATTCATACCACAGGTATTATGGCACTTGCATGACATAGACATAACATAGTTCCGGACACGTGCAATACAGCCTACCAGATGCTGGTAATCTCGATAAATATTGCATGTTACTTATAAATGAGTGTTTTCTAAGGGGGATTAACAAGCACACCACAACTAGGTTGTTGCATTCCACATTGTTGTAATGGAGCAGTCTTTATATTATCTTTGGGATCACTAATCAACTATCTACCTGTTTATTATATTTTAATACTGATGAATCTTTATTGAGAGAAACATGTTGGGCTATTTTTCATACAATTGGTACCTAAGGTTCAGCCTTTGCTGAGTGGGGACATCCTTGTCAGGGCGGTTCCCCCACAAGCTAGGTAGGGATTTTTAGGGATAGTGTATAGGATTTATCAATGTTCAATTTGTTTCCCTCTCATTATAAGGATTTATGGTCTATCTACCAACATGGAAGATCAATAGAGATTTGGGACACTCGTTAGTAGCAATAGGTCATGTGAGTGTTTATTTCTTCTGATTTATGTGACTAGCTTAAATATATATTTTCTGTCAAGGGGCATGAAAATTACTTGATATGGTTTAAGTGTATCGCAACCATGCTAAGTATATTTGTATTTTGCTGTACCGCTACTATGTTAATTATATTTGTACCTTGTTTGGATTACTTGTGTTCCTTGTGCAGTGATAGTCAAGCTGTGAAAGAGTTGAAGAGGTTTATTAAACTGCTATGTCTATTTCATCAATAATGAGCACCAATCATACCCGTATAGAACAAATTGTCACCACCAAAGCTCCCATCACTTGTAACGTTTTTACAAATATTTAAATCAGGATATGTTGGTCCGCTCTGACAACAACATCTGTAAAGCCATATTTCCAGTGGGTTTAATAGTTTGAATCTACCAGCAGTAACTTACGTCTGAGCTGATTTACCTAATACTGTTCCTCTAACACAAATTTACAAGGAATAGGCTTGCAGCTGGATTTGCAGCACAGTGTTGCTAAACCACAGCTACTCGTGTTTTGGACAGTGATCTTTTTCTGTGCTGCACCTGTTACTAGGTGACAGATGATCTGGACTGTAGAGTGCAGGGTGTGTTTTGGCACTGAGCCATGTTACATTTGCTACAAACTATATTACAGTAAGGGTGTGTTCACTCAGCAATGACAAAATACTGGTTGGATTATCCAACCGGTACTTTGTCGTTTTTTTGCACAAAAGGGGTGCAGCTTTTACCCGTGGTTTGCGGATTCAGTTATCCCCCTTCACTGTTCATGTCCCGACGAAAACCGGGCAGAAGAATGAACATGTTCTAAGGCTTTTGTTATGCCGTGTATCTGCCACGGTTAGTGGTGTATTATAATATGTCTTGTGTAGCTGCCTGGGCCCTATATCTCCCGGGATACTCATGACCACCTAAACTCCCACTAAATGTTTCTTTCCTGCTAGGCTGCTTTTACACTTGTAAATGGGACTCAGTGCCCATTTGAAAATGTAACGCAATGTTAGTGCCCTTTTGTGACAAAATTGTGGTAAAGGGGAAGTAAATGCCATTCAGTGGGCACTTAACAAAACGGCAAAAAACAGACAAGTGGCAAATGGGCACTAAATAGACACTACATACTATGCTGATTTGCCCTATATTGCTTTGTTAGTGTCCTCTGGTTAGTGTCCAATCTTTGCCCAATAGTCATTCATTGCTGTTGTTGTAGGATCAGAAGTTCCTTTTGGTGCCGAATCCATTAAATGATGGACACCAACAGCGCCTGACAAACCGTATTAATTGCACTAGGGTTTGTGAGGTTTCATGGTGACTATTTTGTATGCAGCATATTTTTCATAATTTTCGAAAGAATCTACACCGGAGGCTCCAAACTTCTGACCCAGATGAGAACCCAGCCTTAGGCTATGTCTACACAGCATATGTTAAAATACTGTCCTAAATCCGACAGCATTTTAACATTGCTGGAGTGCGCTTTTTGCTACAGATTGAATGTAAGGGAATCCAACAGCAATCCCACTGAATATGTGACATGTTTTAAAATCCGCCGGAATCCGGATTTCAAAACCAATCGGAAAAAATATGTGTAAACTACAGCACGGATTTTTTATGGGCACAGGTTACAATCGGATTTGAATCCGTGGAAAATCCAACCAAACATCTTTACTGTGTAAACATAGCCTTACTTGTGGAAACGCTGCAGCATTTCTGACTCATGAGAGAATACCCTTAGAGCATGTCCCCACGGCACGGGTTTTTGGCCGATTTTTCAGCCGGTTTGCGGTTTTGCAGACCGCCTGAAAAACCGGCCGAAAATGAGCACAATTGTGCTCTATGGAAAACCTGTGCAGCAGTCCCCACTGCACAGGTTTTGCCGTCGGACGGTTTTGCCGCCGGCGGTCCGGCGGCAAAACAATGTAGATGCACAATCTTCTGTATGGGTTCCCGACGGAAGATGTGCTTCTCAATGGGAGGGGGAGGGCTGTTCTCCGCTCATTGCAGAGAAAAGCCGCCCCCCCCGGGCCGTGGGGACGGGCACAAAACAGGACAAATACCGGCCGGTATTTGTCCTGTGCAGTGGGAACGCCCCGTGGATATGTTCACACAGCGTGTTGGATCCGAAAAACGCATTCAAAAGCGCCGCGTAAATCGCATCCAACACACAGGTACGTGTTTTGGCTGCAGTAGAAATGCACCCTATAGTATTAAAGAGGGCGCCTGCTGCGTCTTTTGGATTAAGTATTGACATGTCAATTCTTTGAAGGGATCCGAGAGACGCATCACAAAGACGCATGTAAAACAAGAATCAGCGATCACTTGTCTGAACCCCGATGCGTGTTTTAAATTGAAAGTAGTGTAAATCACACTGCACATTGTTAGATGCATGTTTGTGTCTGGAAACACGGATCCAAACACGCATCTATAAACGGATCCAAAATGCTGTGTGAACATTCCCTAAGAGAATGGCATTTATGCAAAAGCTAGTAAATCTGTAACACTGTAACGACTTCAAACACATTGATCTTCAGATAAGAGCTCTTTTGTCTCATGATAGTAATGGATTTAATGGACTTCCTAACCTGCCTAAACTATGAGAATAGAATAACCCACCTTTTGTTTGCAAAGAATGGTTTCTGGGGTCCTGTGTCAAAACGATTTTCAATTGTACGTGAGCATGAATATGTTGTCATCTGAATGCAATGCAAAGTTCCTGGTGGGGCGGAGAAACTGCTGGTAATACAAGTACGCACATCACTTCCTAAGTCATCTTAAAGGGACAGAGTATATTTACAGAATGGATCTAATTCATGCTGCAAATATGTCTAATGTTCTTCAGTGACGCAGTATTAGCAGTTGTACTCTACTTACATATATATTTAACAAATAGATAGCAAAGATAACAAGGTGCAATACCTTAATGCTAACTGAAAAGATGATAGAGAGCCGCATGACTATTTGAGATCTTCATCATCAAATTAATACATTGAACAAAAAGGGACAGACCTACCAGTTATGAAGCATTTTTGTAGCACTAACCACAACATTACAGAGATGAAAGCAATGATATCAAATGAAAATCTAAAATCTTAAAGGGGTTGTCTCACTACAAGGATTGCATTTTCTGTTAAAGATCTTGCAAAAACAAGTCACTCTGCAATATATGTCCATTAACAGTGTTCTACCTATTCTGAGATATCCCCTCTTGTATGGGCTGCATCAGCTCCTCAGGTCGCTATAGCTACAGACCTGTTTGAACGATCCTGATACGCTGCTAGCTCTGGTTGCTATAGTTACAGACCTGGCTTCTACTGCAGCCTAGTGGAAGCCAGTAAACACGCCCCTGAATTCAAAGTGATACCAAGAAAACAGGACTGAGATAAGAGGAATCAATGTAGTGAGACAACCCCTTTAAGAGAGACAGGAGAGTCTGGGGGACAAGATTATGACAACCTTTCACACAGTCAGAACAGAAATACACATTTCTTGTGTCTCATGGACACTTTGGGCCAAATGTATAAAAACTGTCTAAGTCTAAAATTCACTTTGTTGCCCTTAGCAACCAATCAAAGCGCCCCTTTCATTTTTCTAGAGCAGTACATGAAATGAAAGGGGGCTCTGGTTGCTATTGGCAACAAAGTGAGTTTTAGACCTAGACAGTTTTCATACATGTGGCCCTAAAACTTTCAGGGTGAAACCACAAGAACAATCTAGTGCAGGGGTCCTCAACTCCAGTCCTCAAGACCCACCAACAGGTCATGTTTTCTGGCTTTCCTTAGCATTGCACCGGTGATTTCATTATTGTCAGTGCATTCTGTGAGAGATCCTGAAAACATGACCTGTTGGTGGGTCTTGAGGACTGGAGTTGGGGAGCCCTGATCTAGTGTATGTGCCAAAAACCACGCTATAATAGCCACACGAGTTTGCTGGTGCCTTGTTTGGCTTCACCCAAACCTCACACTTCTTACCTATGTACTGCTCCTACAATTTACTACTCTAGCTTTTTACTCACCTCCTCATACTGATGGTTCTGCTTTAAATAACTCGTCTTTTTATCCGTACTGTTCCAAAGTTCTTAGGTATTTATACAGGCGCAATAAAACAAATAATAAACTGCCAATAAGGCTATGTTCACATGGCTGATTTGGACACTGTCTTTGGCGCTGTTTTGGCAAGGATTTTGCTCCCCACAGCGCCAAAAACAACTATAAAACACCTTCAGCTCATTTCCATTGATTCCTATGTAAAACCGTATCATTGTTTATATGACAGTTTTTTACTTGCTTATTTCCAGCGCTAAAAAATTAGTGACATGTCGATTTTTTAGGTGTTTTCAGCGAGTGAAATGCGCACAGAAAACAACGGAGAGCTTCCAAAGAGCACCCAGGGCGCCTCACACATTTTTGGTTGTCCCCAAAACTTCCCTGGCACAAAATCTGAATGGCAGAATAAAAACTACGTTGAAAACTGTGTCAAAAAACCGTTCAAAATGTTCCAAACTCTCAGCTGTTTGCAAAACAAAAAAACATGAACAATTGAAGTAGCTCAACACATCTAGTATAGCAAGCAGATACTATTGCAGAATTATTTAGCCCTTTTATGACAAGTATCTTTAGTACTAAGTAAAGCCCTTTTTTGGTGTTATAACCTGCTACAAATGTGATACATAGCCAGAAACCAGCTTCTGGCAACATTCCTGAGGAATATTAGGCTATGTTCACAGGATGTACTGCGGCGCGCACAATACACGCCGCAGTACATTGTGTCTTTCGGGAGCTCGCGGTAATACGAGTGTACTCCCGCGGTGCGGGGGGCCGACACCCCGCCGGCCCCATTGACGTTCATTACTCGCGGCGCGTATTCGCCGCAAGTAATTGACATGTCACTTATCTCCACGATCGTATCGTACTTTCGCTGCGCATCTTACCCGTATTAGAGCACAAATACGTGGCAAAATGCGCACCGAAATTACCCTGTGTGAACATACCCTTAGCCTATTCTCTGGTTCACTAACATTCTTTTGTTTGCCTGCTGCAGCCACCTTCCTCATAACTAACTTAAAGGGGTTTTCTCACCATGCTGTTTCACAGAATCACAGCTAGCTTCAGCCTTCTTGATCAGGCTGTGGGTGGTTCTAAGGCAGTGATTAGCATATCAACTCTGCTATTCCTAGCTCCACCTGTTATAGTGAGATGGCTGCAGGAGATT
Organism: Phyllomedusa bahiana; assembly: GCA_025379985.1. Taxonomy (NCBI): domain Eukaryota; kingdom Metazoa; phylum Chordata; class Amphibia; order Anura; family Hylidae; genus Phyllomedusa; species Phyllomedusa bahiana. The sequence continues at coordinate 75,825 of JAODAL010009024.1, forward strand.
TAATCTGTAGGAAACAAAGCTAAAGACCGGCCATGAGTGAAAACAACTGCTTTTCAAAGGTAAACAATTAAACAACCTAATCTTGTTAGAGATAAAGACTTTGCTCTGTCCAGTCATGGTGACATTACTCTGACAGCTCTGTCTAATCAGGAATGGAGGTATGGTAACCTAGAGATACTTGTGTGCACTCAGAGCAGATATAATTTCTCTTATCTCCTGACCAGGGCAATATTAAAAGCACAATGCATTTAGTAATAGTCTTCATTTACCTGTCCCCACATGTTGAAAGCTAATCATTGTAGTGAGAAAGCTCCTTTAAGATTTTATATGGAGTTCACGTCAGATGACTGTGAAGGACACTCTAGACCGAGAAGGTTGGAAATTCCAGAAGACCAACCTAAGGATCAATGGTCTAGATGTATGTACTGTATGATCAATAGAAAGATTGCTCTATATGCAAATCCCTTAGAATTAATGGTTGCCTATCCAAATCTTGCCTGTTTTACATGCTGGAAATTAAACACTATCCCTTTAAGTTTTCATGCCTTCAGGCCTAGTCTTATCCTGGATGGAACTGAGTCAATCAGGGTTCAGAACTTGTATCCAATCTGTGGCTGAGGCGCGGTTTTTATGCCTGTCTCTCAGTTTGTCTGTTGCCTGTGATTGCTCTTGGTGTCCTAGCTCCTTTTCCGTTGCAAACCTGCACTCTAAGTATATTTCCTGGATCACAAGTCTGGCCTGTTTTATGATTACTTTTATGCTCCTCATTTTGTCCTCTCATGGCATTTGACCCCAGCTTTCTTGGCCCCAATGTCCTTGTTCTTTGTTTCCCTTTGTCCTTTTCCACCTATACTCCCTTGTTCATTCTGTCTGTCTTCCTCACTTGCGTTTGCTTTCTAATACTCCTCTGCAGACAAAACACTAGGCCTCTAGCAGCAAATACCTTCCTGCTTTGTGGCGGGCAGTGGTGAAGACCAAGAGGGAACCATAGATTCTACTACCCAATGGGTATCGGATTACAGATAGTAAGTTTGAATTAGTTCCTGTTATTTAGTTCCTTTTTGCCAGTTTGGGCAATTGCTTGAGTGACAATTCCACTCTGGGTCATTGCTTAATTGACAATTCCCTAATATCACGATTACGGCTGCCAGGGATTGCTCCTTTCCCCCTTCTGTATGTCTGATTGAATTCTTCGTATGTGCCTACAGGGTAATGCCTCCTTCTCTGGTATCAACACAGGAAATACCAAACACAGTCTAGTTTTTTTTATGATAACCTGTTATGTTACATCACAAGCCTTTGTGCACACCTTCTAGTTGTCTCAAAGGAATATGAAATATCTGGGCCGATGAACAATTTCAAGCGAAACGCACAGAAATCAGAGATTGTACACATCACCGTGCCACCTGAAGAGGTATACCATTCACAAAGTTGCTTTCCTTTTCACTGGCAGCATTCTGAAATTAAATACTTATGCATTCCAAATAGTTCTAAAGAGGTTTATAAACTTAAAGGGGTTTTCTCACCACAGGCTTTCGCAGACATGAACTGCTTGTCTCTTAGAGCTTCAAATCCAGAGGAGGTTCTCTCCTCCCAGTAGGTGTGTTTTCCCTCACTGAAGACTAGAGACATCATCATACCCCCTCCCTGCTCCCTCCTTAGTCATCATCATCATTTTCTGTAAGCAGTGGGATAGAGAGGATGTCACAACTCTGCAGACCTCCTGTAATGGTCAGTTCTCATACCTGGAGAGCTGTCACATCCCTCCACAAGCACCTTGTAACCAGAACACCTGGTTATACATACAGCCTGAACTGATGAAACAAATGTGAGAAATGTACTCTGCTCTAACCTCTGTTATCAGGCAGGAGATAGAGGGGAACAGACTCTATAAGGCTGTGTTATTTTGTGTGTTATATATGTCAGATAAAGAGTAACTGCCCAGATCCTTCACACCCCTTTAACGACATTGCCCTTTGAAGAAAACAGAAACTTTTTTAGGGCTGAACATTTTTTAAAACCTTGCCTCCTTCCCACCCTCTTTCATTTCCCATTAAAGGGGGAAGGTAAAGTGGGTTTTCCCCCATACTGACTTCATATTTTGTCTAAAGTACAGTTAAAACCAGAGGTTTACATACACTAAAAAAAACACATATGCGTTTTTCTCAAATCTGACTGAAACAATAAACCTTACCTTTTGGGTAAATTTGGGATCCCCAAAGTTTTTACATTGCCAATGCAGAATAGAAGAGAGAGAATTTTTTAAAAGGCATTTTTTTACTTGATGCAAATTAAAGTTACATACATAGGATTATATGCCTTTAAAAATTTGGGACATCCCTGGTGAGTCATTTTTTTGAAAGTCTTAGTTTTTGGCAAAAACTGTTTTAAATTTGAGACACCCCTTTTGGAGGGTTTTTTTTTTAGTACATCAGAAAACCTTTTTCTTTGGGGTAACATCAGGGTAAAACTAAAGAATCACCCAAAAATCAAAAGGGGGAAATTGTGGCCCTTGCTAAATCTGGCTCACCCGGTTAAATTTCCCAAACCGGGTGCCCGTTCATCTGTAAAAACATTTATAAGCAATAAAAACAAGATGGAATGCCCAGCCATCATACCACTCAGGAAGGAGACGGGTTCGGTGTCTCGAGTTTAAACGTGCTTGTCCACATTGCTGTCAACCCAAGAACAAAAGAAAAAGCCCTTTGTGAAGATTTTGTGGGAAATCGGGTAAGATTGTGTCATTACCACAGTGAAAAAATACGGTATCAAAAGGGTTTGAAAGGTCACTCTCCAGAAAAAGCCATTACCCAAAAAAAACTAAAAAACAGATTTAAATAATAAAAATTTTTTATTTATATAGCGCCAACTATTGCAGCACTTTAAATTTGGGGTGTACTACAAAATTTAAACCCATTAAAAAGAATTTAAAAATGAGCCGGGGTTGGGGCCCCTGCTTGGGGAGCTTACAAATTAGGTGTATGGGTGAGAAAAAGGGGTTTAAGAATGCTCATTTAAAATTTGCCCACCCATTTTACATAAATAGGGGGTGGTTACATAAAAATTGGTGACCCTGCCACCCTACGTACATCTATATACAATAAGTGCCTGTAGTCCCCTTTGTGGGGAGTGACAGATGTGTGGATAGCAGTTGGGTTTCTTGGTGGGCCAGGCTGGAAGTTTTTTTCTCGGGGCCCTCTTAAAACATGAGGGTTTGTAAATTGCCTGATTTGGACTGTTCCAGAAATTGGCGCCCACGTGGAAACTTGGAGACGGGCATGGGGTTCGATTTTTGAGGAAGAAATTGATATCAACGGGGCAGAGGCACGGGTAGGGGAGACGAATGAGGAGGAGTTTGGGGGGAGGAGAACCTGGGAGAGCTTTATGGGGAGAGTGATATTTATTTTGTATTCGTCTGAATAGGACCATGCATGACTGACACGGGTGCGATCATAAGGGCGGAAAAGAAAGAAAACCCTGGCTGCTGCATTCAGGACAGTTGAAGGGGGGCGAGTTTGCAGAGAGGAGACCGAAAACGGAGTTGCAGTAGTCAAGACAAGTGAATAAGAGAAACAATGGGGTTTGAGCTGTTTCCACACTGAGAAAAGAAAAGGATTTTGGAGATGTCTTGAGGGCAATAAAGGGACGGGAAAGGGATTGGATAAAGGGGGTGAAAGCAATTTAGAATCTAGTATACCCCAAGACGCGGGCCTGTTGCCAAGGTGATGGGGGTCCCACACACTGAGACGAGATACAGGTGGGTTGGTTAAAAGTTGGTGGAAAGAAAAAAGTTGGGGTTTTAGTGAGGTTTAGTTTCAGATGGAGAGAGGACATGATGCAGAGACAGCGGACAGACAGTCACTGGTGTTTTGTAGCAGGGCGGGAGTGATGTCTCGGGAGGTGTTAATTGGGTGTCATCACATGAGAGGACTGGAAGCCAAACGTGATGGTTTGTCCAATGGGGGATTTAAGTAAAAAAAGGGAAAGGGCCCAAAGAATAAACCCTGAAGAACCCCGACAGCAAAGAAGAGGGGGGAGGTAAACCTGAAAATTGGCACGAAGGAGTGGTCAGAGAGGTAGGGAAAAGAACCAAGAGAAGCGGGTCCCGGGGCCAATGGGCGAGCAGGTAGGGAAAAGGGTGTCCACAGTGTCAAAAGCGCAGAGAGATCAGGGGAACACAACATTTTGCCCCCGGGTTTGGCAGTGAGGAAATCTTAGAGACTTTTTTCAAGGGAGTTTCTGTGGCGTGCAGGGGGCGGAAACTGGGTTTAGAGGGTCGAGAAGAGAGTTAGTAGAGAGATTTGCAGATTAAACGGGGGTAGACCGCGTTCCCGGGGGTTTTTGAGATAAGGGAGGGTTGAGTGGTCGGTAGTTAGCAGCGCGATGGGCCAGAGAGGCTTTTTAAGTAAAGGGGTTATAGGCATGTTTAAAAGAGGGTGAAAAATCCCCGTTTGGAGAGAAAAGGTTAAAGATTTCGTAAGGCGAGAGATGTAGCGGGGAGAAGACTGGACAAAGGTGGGATGGAATGGGGTCCAAGCAGGTGGTGGGCAAAACAGAAAGCCCTGGACAAATTCTTCGTCGTTGGGTCAAGGGCTGAAGCAACTAAGGAGTCCGGGGGGACGGGGTGGGGTTTCTTGAGGTTGAGATGAGATGTTTTGCCGATCTTGTCTACTTTTTCTTTTAAAATGAGGGCCAGGTCTTTAGCACAGATCATGACTGGGGCCTGAGCTTTTGGGGGAGGAGGGGGGAAATGTCAAATTTTTGGGGTTTTTGTTATGTGGAGATGAGGGAGGGAAATATTTTTTTTGGGGCAGTGAAGGGCAGTGTTAAGTGCTGACATGAATTTGTATGGAGAAACTGCAGGTACTTTGACTTTCTCCACTTCTCCCCGAACCCTGGAACAGGCTGCAGAAAACGAGATAGGGTAAGCCATGGGTGGGCGTCTGACTTGGTTTTGTGGTGTTATGGTGCCAACATGTCCAGGGGGTTGGAAGTTTCATTTTACTGCTTGAAGCCAGGTAAGACAGGGTCGAGGAAGGGGGCGGAGGACTGTATGGTGTCTAATTCCTGATGTTCATGGAGCGATGTTTCTATGGGTGTGGGCAGGTGTGTCCAAGAAGGTGAGAATTGGGGATAGGAAGGAGAAAGGTTGTGATTTGAGAGGATATATAGAAAGTGAGGTTAGAAATTGAGGTGATGCAGAAAACCAGCAAGAGCGTTCCATCCTTGGTTTTTGGGTGGGAGAATCTGTAAAAAGCAAGGCCAAAAATGATGTTATGAAAGAAACCGAGAGGAGAAGGAGACAAGGGTTTTTTCCAAAGGGGAAAGTGAAATACCCCCTGAGAGTGTGGGGAAATTCAGGGGAGGAAATGAGGGAGCCGGGGGCAAAATATCCCCGAAACTGGCGGGGTAGCCGGGGGGTCTGTACACAAAAGGCATTTTGAGGGGGAAAAGGCGAAAGAGCCCCAGGGTGTGGACCTCAAAAGGGGGGGAAGGAGGGAGGGTGCAGGAGGGAAAGACCTGGTAAGGGGAGTGGGAGAAAAGGGGAAAGCCAACTCCTCCACCTGGCCTTTTCTCAGGGCTGGGGGGGTTGGGGAAGGTAGGGCCCCCAAGGGGAGGGCCAAGGGAAGCGGTTTGATTGGTGGCGCCATGTTTCAGTGAGAGGAAATTAAGGGAGTTTTAGAGGAACTCCTGAAACCCCGTGATTTGTTACCAACAGATCGGGCATTCCACGAGCCATTTAAAAGGGCAGGAAAAGAGACGCGAAAGCAGCAGATTAGCAGGTTTCATGGGGGGAGGGGGGGGTGAGCGTAAAGGAGGGGGGGCCGGGTTTCGGAGAGATGTCCCCCGCAGCAAAAGGAAAAGAAAAATACACGAATGGTTTAGTGTTGTGTATGAGCGGGGGTTTGTGCAAAATTTGGGAGGCGGTGTTTGGGGGAGTTTAAAAAGGGAAAAAATGTGTGGTGAAAAAGGGGGGGGGGGGGTGATGGGATGCATTTTAGGGGGAAAGGGGTTGTAAAAGGGGCAATGGTAAAAAAGCAGTTGAGATACTGATAAAGGGGTATGTTATAAGAGACCAGTTACTCACATAACAGTGACCTTTAAACTCCCTTAAGCCACTTCGTCTCATTTCTGTCCTATTTCTGATGTCATGTATTACTTTTTAAATTTTACTTCCAAATATCACGGAAAAATTTCCTCGAGACCAAACCCGGTCTCAGAACCTAATTTGTTTTTTAACTGAGCCATTAATTTTCCTTCTAGCACAATTCCCGGGTTCGTAAATTGGGGGAGCTAAAAAAGGGGCCCACCAAAGCAGAGATTTAAAGGGGGAATATCTTCTCAGAAAATTTATTTTTGCAAATGCAACAGAACAAAGCCCTACATTTTTAGAGACATTTTTGGGGTCTGATAAAACAAAATTGAACTTTTGGCCATAATAACAATCTTTACTTTTGGGAGGAAAAAGGGAAAAGTTTTGGAAGCCTAAAAAAACCCCATGCCAACGTAAACAAGGGATGGCACATCATGTTGTGGGGGTTTTTTCTCAGGAGGACGGGGGCACTTCACAAAAAATTTTAATCATAAAGAAAAAAATGATGGGGCAATACAAAAAGCAGAACCCCAACATCACCAGAAATAAAAGCTTGGGGGGAAAAAGGTCCCCCAAAGGGAAAAACCCCCAAAACGATGCCAAACTTTTACAAGGTACAAAGGGATAACCAATAAATTTTTTCAATGGCCACACAAGCCCTAATCAAAACCTTTTAAAAATTTTGGGAAAGCTGAAAAGGCAGCTGGACAAGGGACCTCAAACAGGCTTAGTTTACACCACTTTTGTCGGGGGAAAATTTGCCAAAATTCCTACCAACTATTGTGAGAATTTGGAAAAAACCCAAACTTTGACCAAGTCAAATATTTTTAAAACTTTGATTTTCAAAACAATAAAATTTTCAAAAAAAATTTCTCCTCACTATTCGGGCATTGGCAAAAAAAAAAATTTTTTGGTTCCAAAATGACCTAAAAAGGAAAGGTTTATTCGATTTCATGTCAGTATTGAAAAAACAGCAGATGTTCTTTTTTATATAGTGCATGTAAACTTTTGTAAATGTAATCTGTCAGGGCCTCTAATGCTCATTTGTTCTAATGCTTCTTGTTTTTCCTCCATCTACTAACCAACCCCCATCTGCTGTTTCTGTCTCAGTGTGTGGCACAACCATAAAACCTAGGCAGTAGCCCCCCTGCTTGGGATTTTTCAAGACCTGATCTGTCCCACCCCCAATATCCAATCCCCTGCCCGCACCCGTCACCGCACCTCAAGAACTTCCCCAGAACCTCCTTTTCTCACTATCGAAACAACTGAAACCCTCATTGTCGCTCTTATTCATTCTCATCTTGATTACTGCAACTCCTTGCTTATCGGTCTCCCACTCTACAAACTCTCCCGTCTCCAATCTGTCCTGAATGCAGCAGCCAGGCTGGTCTTTCTCTCCAGCCACTATACTGATGCCTCTTCCCTGTGTCAGTCACTGCACTGGTTGTCCATCCAGTACAGAATACAGCATAAACTAATCACTTTCACTCATAAAGCTCATAAAGCTCTCCACAGCGCTTCACCCTCCTACTTCTCCTCCCTCATCTCTGTCTACCACCCTGCCCGCTCTCTCCGCTCAGCTACGGACATCAAACTACAGACCACAATCATCCAACCTCCCATGCCCGCCTTCAAGATTTTGCATGTGCTGCACCCGTTCTCTGGAACATGCTACCATGTACCATCAGGCACAATCCTAGCCTTCGCAGTTTCAAGAGTGTCCTGAAAATATATCTTCTTAGGCAGGCTACAAAAACCCCTAATTGCTAAACCAGACCACTTGTCTATACCAACACTTTCTGTTCACTCCATAAACTAGGACATTCGCACAGGCACTTATTTGTATATAGATGTATGTCCTTGGTGGCAGGTTCCTACCTCAATTTTTTTTTTTTTTTTTAGCTTTACCACCCCCTATTTTGATAAACAGCTGGACCATTGTAAAATTAGCACTTGCTCCCCCTTTGTTCAACCCAGCCACCCTCATAGACTTGTAAGCTCTTGTCGAGCAGGCCTCACACCTGGTGTTCATCTGTAAGTAGCTCTCACTGTGTAATAATCTGTCTTGTCTATTGTCTGTAATCTATACTCCTCTACATTTGTAAAAGTGCTGCGGAATATGTTGGCGCTATATAAATAAAGATTATTATTATTATTTAAGGAAACCTCGGTTTTCCACCAGGCCTGTTTACCTAAGAATCCTGGGTAGGATTGAGAAGCTATGCCTGAGGGTAATGTTTGGAGATTCAAACCTTCTTCTGGGCTTGATGGTAAAGAGGCCTGCATATCACAAATTGTGAAATTACATAGCTACATTTATGAATATCAGTCTTTTTTACCGGACTCCATTCAAGGATATCTGTGCAAGCAAGGTAATTTCTATACTATATGGGTTGGGTTGTTTTACTTGGAGACAACTCATGTTTTGTCATTATGAGAAAGGGAATTGGGAAGAACAATTCGCATAGAAGAAAACCTTAATTCTTTCCTAAAACTTCTCCATATAGGAGACTCCAGGAAAGCAACTACCCCTGTCTGCTCCAGTAAGATGGGGAATAGGAGTGCAGGTCAGGCTAGACAGGTGCTAGTAGTTGGGGACTCCATTATTAGGGGCACAGCCAGGGCAATCTGCCACAAAGACCGGGATCGTCGAACAGTATTGTAACGAATGCTGGTAGTGGATCCGCTGGACCACCGCAAGCGATGGTGTAAGCCGTACCAGGGGCGGAGTCTAAGTAGAACCCGGTTTTCACTCAGAGACAGCCGCAAAGGAGGGATGGACTTGCTGCGGCGGAGGACTACTAGGTCACCCCACTGGGTCGACTTGCTTGCGGTGGCAGGCCAAGGCAGTTCATGTTAAGAATCGTGAGAACGTAGGTGAAGTGTCGGGGCACAGGCAGGAGGTCAGGGAGGCGCAACGGTTCGTAGGTAGGATACAGGAGTCGAAAAGGTTCGATACACAGAAGTCAGCAACGAGGAAGATGAAGAATTTCTCTTAAGCAGTATGGCACTAAAGATCCGGCCAAAGGTGAACCCGGAAGGAAGGGGGTTAATAGGGTCACCTGCCAGCCTTTAACCAATAATGGGGCCGTTACTGGGCCCTTTAAATCCCCGAGAGCCGGCAGCGCGGCCTAAGGCGCGTGGCACGCGCACGCAGGCAGGCTCAGGAGGACGGAAGACTCGGGAGCGCAGGAAGGTAAGGGGGAAGCCGGTGACCCGACCAGCTGGACCGGCTGGGGCCCCGCTGGGCGGACCGGCGGGTGCAGCACGGTGCGCCCGCAGCCGGGCGAGGGGCTGCGGACCACCCGTGACAGAACCCCCCCCCCCCTAGGCCCCTCCTCCTATGGTTCGGAGGAAGGACAATCACGAGACCGCGGTCCAGGATGTTATCTCAGGCTCCAAGATCTCTCATCCGGACCGAATCCTCACAATTAAACCAAGAATTCCGTTTACCCCTACCGACCATCATAGCCACGATCTTTTGGACCGCCAAATATGTTGGAGGCTACGGACTTCGGAGAGGGAGGGACAACTTTTTTGGAGAAGCGGTTCGACACGACGGGCTTCAGGAGGATAATCGAATAGAATTAGGGATCCGGCATAGTGGGAGGGAGTTGAGAGCCTATACGGCCAAAAAGGGATTAAATACGGATCTGGATTTCAAAGGGACCCAGGGAATCGCGGGCCAAGCTTGTAACTGGGGATTTTTAACCTGGACATATTTGGCGGACAGCGGACTTGTCGCGTCTCAGGAGGGGTAAAGGTTGGGAGGCTGGTCTCGGTCTTCATGTGCCGCCGGAGGATGCATACGGGCGGCAGCACGCTGCAGGGACTGGCGAGTCTGCTCCAGATGGCCAGATAGGTCGTGGACAAGGCATCCACAGAGGGAACTCGGAGGAGAAGGGCAGAGGGAGAGGGAGGGCGGGATGGCCGACCATATACATAAAAAAAGGGAGACGCGCCTGAGGACCTGAATCTAGCGAATTGTATTGAATAAATTCGGCACAGGTAGGAGATCGGGCCCAATCATCTGGCGAGCAGAAAGCAAAGGTGACGTAAGTAACTGCCCAGAATCTGGTTGACTCTCTCTACCTGGACGTTAGATTGCGGATGGGTAAGACGAAGAGAAGTCTACTTCACCGCAATCGGGAGAAGAGGTGCTGCGCCAGAACTTGGATCACGAACTGCACCCCTCGAGATCGCAGTGCGATAGTGCAGGGGCAGAAGACCGTGCGGGGCGAGAGATGTGACTAAAAGCAACAGGGAGCAAGACGTGGTGCGGAAGGTACCCAGTGCAGTGGGTCGGAAGTGCGGACATCTTCGAAAACCTATCCGTAACGACCCAGATCACGGTGTTACCGAAGAGGATGGAAAGGTCGGTGATGGAAAATCCATCGCCCACATGGGACCATGGGGATACTGGGCGGGAGGCAGAGGGTCGCACAGCAGCCTGGTGGGCCGTGGCGGGGCACCTTATTCCCGGCACAGGTTAGCTCAGGCATCCACGAAGGTAAGTTCCTTTAATTATCTTTAGCCAGTCCTGGCACCAGTTGAAAAGGAGATCAACAGGACATAAAACGATTAAGGGCTCCGGTTGTCCGCACCAACAAAGAGTAGTGTCCCCAATTCAGGATTTCTTGCGCAGCGATGGTCCGAACGTAGGTCTTGCCAGGAGGATTGCCGAAGGAGGACAGGTGTTGCTGGGATCAGGCGTTCGGGGTATGATGTGTTGGTGCTGCGGTCCTCTCGTAACCGTCGGAATGCGCCGACGAGAGTGCATCTGCACTGATGATCTTTTCGGCTGGGCGAAAAATGGTTTCCCTGGAAGTTCAAATCTTGAAAAAAAAGAGACCAGCCGTGCTTGCCGAGGGTTGATGCGCTGGGACGCTGGAGTACTGAAGATTTTTTTTTTTTTTTTTGGTGATCAGTATACTACTCAAAAGGAGACGAGCTCCCTCCAGAAGATGCCGCCACTCATCCAGGGCCATCTTGATAGCGAGTAATTCTCGGTTCCCCAATAGCATAGTTCCTCTCTGCCGACGAGAAGGTTTTGGAGAAGAAAGCCGGCAGGTGATGGATTTCCCCTTGGGACCCTTGTGAGTAAGGATAGCTCCGGCCCCCACCGAAGAGGCATCACCTCCAGAGAGGAAAGCTTCTCAGGATCAGGCGTGACAAAATAGGTGCGGAGCAAAGGCTGACTTCAAAATCGTGAAGGCTCTTTCGTGCCGCTGGTGGCCAACATCTGGGGATTTAAGCCTTTCTTCTCTGGTGAGAGCCACAATTGGAGCCACCAGTGATAGACGAAGTGGGATATAAAGACTGCCGTGATAATAATTGGCAAAAGCACCAAAAACACGTTGATGGATCGAATTCCCTAACAGGTCGTGGCCATTGCATAGATAGCAGACTGCCTATAGTGGAGGTCCATTTGCAGGCCTCGGTCGAGACGATGTAACCGGAGGGAAAGGCAGACTGGGTTGGTGGATCCACGCACTTCTCTAATTTGGCGTACAGGCGGTGCTGCGAAGGCGTTGCAGGAATAGGCGTACCTGTGATAGATGGCAGTAGGAGGCTTCAGTGGGGAGAGAGAGAAGGGCTGCGTCGGTCCGAGATACACGATGGGACAACGTGTAGAGCAGGTCCTGAAGATGTCGCTACGACTCCTGAAAAGGACCGCTGGAGCATTGCACAGATCCGAATGGCATCACTAGGTATTCAAAATGGCCTGTCAGCAGGTATTGAACGCCGTCGTCACTCATCTCTCACGGATCCTAGATGAGATTGTATGCCACCGCCGCTGGTCCAATTTTGGAAGAAGCCTTGGCTGCCCTGTAGACGGTCAGAGAGTTCCGTAATTAGAGGCATCGGGTACTGGTTTTTTCACGGTTAATTGGTTCAAGGGCACCGGTTGTCGATGCAACGGACGGAAGAGAACCTTCCTTCATTCTGTACGAAGAAACCTGCTCCGGCGGGTGACGAGGACTTGCGTATAAAGCCCTTTTGAGGTTCTCACGGATATAGTCCGACATGGCCATGAGTTCTCGGGTCTGGACAACGGGTAAATTTACCCCGAGGATGGACTAGGGTCCAGGAAGGAGGTCAATGGGACAGTCGTTGGGGACGATGAGGCGGATGGGATTCTGCACTGGTTCTCCGAAAAAAACGTCACCGTAAGTCCCGGTTATTCAGCGGGAAGGGACCTGGCAGGGACCTGTAAGGGACTGATGAGGTGGAATGGCCCCGGACTGGCCGCGGAAAGAGAGACAGCGTTTCTGGCTGTTGGGGCCCAGCGTAGACCCTCCACGGTTCTCCAGGACGAGGAGTCGGGGCGATGGGTGTAGCCTAACGGAAGGACCCAGAGGATAAGCTGAGGATGACGAGGGATGCGTAGAAGATGGAGCTCCTTCCTTGTGTAAGGCCCCCACGCGGAGAGACAATGGCTTGGTCACGTACCGCAATGCCGTCCATAGTAGCTCGCCACAAGGAGTGAGTTCAAAAAACCAGGGGGCTTCTCCAGACGGATATCTACCGGAAAGGCGATGTGGGATTACCAGGGTGGGCACGTAATAAAGTTACGGTCGGGGATCCAGAGTCCAGAAGGCGGGCACGAAAAGAGGAGTCCCGTGAACCCGATGAAAACCTCAACCTCCACATCAGGTAAGGCGTGGAGATGGAAGTGTTCACACCCAGGGCTTGCCTCTCCGACTTAAGCCTAGGTGCGGGCGTTTCACTGCCGTGTGGCGAAGCGGAAACCATTGCGGATAGTGTTCCGGGCTGGAACAAGCGGGCGGTTTTTGGATATTTGGGAGGAGGCATCCAACCCGACGGCGGGGTAAGCAATCCTCGTTAGGTAAGTTGTGCACGGTTCCACATGCATGGGATTCTTCTACTGGTTGGAAAGTGGACAGCGCTGGCAGCATGTCCGGTCTTTGGTGGGCGAAGGACCGGGGACACGGCGAGGCAAACGCGAGTGGTCGGGCCGAGAATCACGCTTAGGAACACATAGGCGTCTCATCAGTTACTTCCTTGGTCGCTAGGGGCGAAGAGGGACCCAATCGATTGCATAGGTGGCTAGGCTTGACGCTTGTGACCAGAATTCGATTTAGAGGAGGGGGTGGACGGGAATCTCGTTACTGCCTGCCCTCCCTTAAACAACTAGGGCGTCCTTAACTAATGCCCGAAAGGCCCTTTTAAACAAAGTGAGCACATAAGAAGCTCAGTGGGGAGCGGTGTCATTCCAGTCAGCTCCGACGCAAGGGTCCGTTAACGATACGGGAAATGGCCTCGGTTCCGGATCAGCACGAACAGAGGACGTACACCTGGCGAGCGAATTGGGATTCAGGGTAGAAGCGCTTAAGGAATCTCTGCCCGAGGAAGAAGTGCCCGGCGTGCCTTCAGGAGAGGGACACTGCGGAACTACTGAGAGGAAAAGACCTGTAGGTCTCAGTCGTCAAAGGCGATCGCCACCGGGGGTTTCCCAGAGGGGGGTGGCCCCATGGATAAGGTGCCTTCCGGACAGTACGACTGATCAAGCTCGGAGGTCCACATGGTAGTAGATCGATTTCAAGTGGGAATTGGTCCATCGGACTTCAACTCACGGGCGTCGGAGCATTGCTGGGTAATCAAATAACCTGCTTAGTTGGGTGTCACCCTTCAAAATTGTCGACGGTCAGTGGTAGGCGACGGCAGTAGACTTAGGGGAATAAGTGTCCCAGGTGCTGGCAGAGGCGTCGCCAAAGAGTCGGCACGGTAAATTGTGGAGGTGTAGGTACATGGCGGGGGGATCTGGTGAGGGATAGACTGGTGGGAGAGTGACTGCTTTATCTGGCGGTACATCCATAGAGTGTATGCTGGCTGGGATTGTCGGAGCTGAGTATGTGTTGATGTGTCAACTTGTAAAGGTGCCTAGTGATGTCCGGTGTTGGGGAAGGGTGAACCGAACTGGCATCGGGTCCAGTGGTAAGGTACCTTGCGCGGGGATCCCATGGTGCCGGATGGCGCCCGCTTACTGTAATACAGGGAGGATTGCTGGTAGTGAGAATACGACGACAATGGACCACCGCAACGCGTTTGGTGTAATGCCGCTTCCGTCCGAGGGGTGGAAAGGGCACAGAGTCAGGTAGCTATGATAGATACCCAGATAGGCTTTTCTTCAACGGCGCCATTGAGGAAGCCCGTACAGTCACACACCCACCGCTAGGTCACAAAAGCAAGGCGATGGACTTCGAGACCGATGCAGGCAGGAACTGTCACAAAAATTTTTACCTCAGCCGTCGCACCATCTAAGGCATTCATCAACAGTGAATTGCTTGCTGGTCAGGAATGGCAGGAGCAAGCCCGAAATGCTAATCACAGTGCGTGCGTTCAGTATTCGTGAGTCCGTTGGGACAGAAGTCGGCAACACGCAAATAAGGGGACAGACGGTCTCGGCCAAGGTCTGTCACGGGTCAGGGCAGGCAGTCAGGATAGAGGTGCAGTCCTTCGTAACGGGGATACAGGCCTGACCCGTCGAAAGGCTTCGGTACACAGCGAGGTCAGGAAAAACGAGAAACAGAAGAAGATTTTCTAAAGGGCGTTATAGGCACTTAGGATCCGGCCAAATAAGGTGACCAAGAAGAGAAGGGGGTTATATATGAGGTCTTCATGACACAAGCAGCTTAAAATTTAACCAATAAATTAGGGCGTACTGGAACACGTGTCTTTATCCCCCGAGACGCCGATGCTCGCTTTGCCAACCACCGCCAGAGCGCCCCCCCATTGGCAATAGCGGGCTGAACAACACGCAGCGTGTGCGCAACGACCTGGCCGGCACCACTACTAACAAAAACCCGGGCCCATGATGAGGACGGAAGTGCACTCCTCAGGTACATGAGGTAATCGCCCTGTGGGAGCGCAAGGAAGTAACGGGGGCCGGGCCACCCACACACACACACCACCACACAACCACACAAAGCAAGCGGCAGGCCGGATCCGCGGGACCAGCCAGGGGCGCGGGGGACCCGGGGGTGCAGCACGAGTGCGCCCGCATCCCGGGCGAGGGGCTGCGGGAACACCCGATTGACAAGTATGTTGTTTTCCTGGGGGCCCGAGTTCTGCATATGCGGATCGGGTTAACAGATTGCTGGGTGGGGCTTGGTGAGATCCATGCTGTCATGGTCCACATTGGCACCAATGACAAAGTAAGAGGTACGGTGGAGTGTATTAAAAAATGATTTCAGGGACTTAGACCAAAAGCTCAAGGCAAGGAACTCCAGGGAAATATTTTCAGAAATATTACCTGTTCACGGCCACACAGAGGGGCAGAGGGTGATTGAGAGGTGATAAGTGGTCAATAATTGGGTGTAGGAAAGAGGGATTTGGGTTTTTGGAGAAACTGGGCTGACTTCTGCTAGGCTACAGGCTCTATGCTAGGATGGGTGCACCTACATGGGGAGGGTGCAGATGTATTGGGGGACAAAAATGGCCAGGAGTTGGAGGAATCTTTAAACTAGGGATGGGGGGGAAGGGTAACGACAAAGATAGCATGCAAGTTAGTGAAGATAGAGAGCGGGGAATTAGGATAAAAAGGGCGGGTGGAATGGAGGGAGGGGTGTTGTTATAGTTAAAATGATCAGGGGAGAAAGGAAATAAAAATGAAAAATCTCTAAATTGACATGCTGACAATGCCAGGAGTCTGGACAACAAAATAAATTAACTGAATTATCTAATAGCTGAAGAAAAATATGGACAATAGTGGGGATAATAACTGTGGACATGGGCTGGACGAGAAGCTACGAGCTGGCCGCGGTTAACTTACAGGGTTACAGTCTTTTTAGAAGGGATCGTAAAGGTCGTGGAAAGGGGGAGGTGTCTGTTCTATGTAAAATCTGGTCTAGAAGCACACTGCGGGAAGATATAGGTACAGGTAATGACATGTGGGAAGCATTATAGGTAAATTTTAGCATGGGGGGTAACAATAACAATATAATACTAAAGGGTCTGCTATAGGCCCCATATTACAGAACCATGGAAGATGTACTTCCGCAGGCAATAGATGAGGCGGCTAATCAGAATGTGGCTATTTATTATGGGTCGACTTTAACTATACAGACATCAATGGTGAATACTGAAACCTGTAGCTCTCATAAAGGAATTAGGTTTTTTGTCAATAAACTAATGATAGATTCCTTTGCCAATGGTGCAAGAACCGACTAGAGGAAAGGCCCTTCTAGACTTAATATTGTCTAATAGACGACAGAGTAACATAGGTTTAGGTTGTTTTTTAAGGGGCACCTTGGAAATTGTGACCTTTATATAATAATTTCGTTTTATCCTTCAATAGATTTTTTTGACAAGGAGCCACAAAAAACACTGAATTTTAGGAAGGGCTAACTATATTCCGCTTAGGGAGGCACTAAACCATATTGACTGGACATGTGTTTCAAATATGGGCAGAATCAAATAATAAATGGGATATTTTTAATAATATCCTAGGCTACACTGTGAGAGGTACATACCTCTATGGCAATAAAATAATTAGAAACAGGAAGATAACCAATGTGATCCAACAGGGGATGAAACAATGAGGCATAAAAAACAAAAAAAAAAGCATTTCACCAAACTAAAAACAGGATGGAAGTGAAGAGGCGCTAAGAAGCTATAGGAAAAAAATAAAGTGTGTGAAAAATATAAGATAAAGGAAACAAAGCAGGAGACAGAAAGGACGTATTGCTATCAGAAAGTAAAACTAACCCCAAAATATTTTTTAACTATATATAAAGTAAAAAGATTAAACAGAAAATATGTATGTCCCTTGAAAAATACTGAGGGAGACAGTGGAGGGCGATGAGAAAAATGCAAACCTATTAAACACTTTTTTCTCACTGTTTTTACGAGGAGGATGAGCTTCCTGTTGAACAGAGGGATGAGGTAACTCCAACTTAAAAAATTTTTTTGTCTAACCAGGAAGAAGGGCCAGCTCCGTCTTTAGAGTTAAAATAGACAAAATCCCCAGGTCCAATGCTTACAACCACGTGTCTCTAAGGGAGTTAAGTGATGTCTTAGATAGGGCACCTATTCTAATAATTTATGGATGTCTTAATAAACGGTGGTATGTCCCAAAGGATTGGCGCATAGCAAATGTGTGCCAATATTCAAAAAGGCGGTAAAAAGTGATCCAGGAAACTATAGGCACGGTAAGTTTGAACCTCTGTTGTAGGTATAATGCATGAAGATTTTTCAGAGATGCTATCCTGGAGTATCTCACTGAGGGGGGGGGGGGGGGGGGGGGGGGGGGGGGGGGGTAAATAAATGTATAACGCCGTTCCTAGCATTGGCTTATGAAGGATCGGTCCTGTCAGACTAATCTCATACAGCTTATATGAGGAAGTCAGTGCTAGACTGGATCGGGGAGAGGAAACTGGGATGTCATATATCTAGATTTTTCTAAAGCATTTGATACGGTGCACATAAAAGGTTGGTAAATTAAAATGAGAATGCTTGACTGGGGGAAACATGTGTGGAAAGTGGTAAGCAACTGGTCAGTTATAGAAAAGCAAAGGGTGGTAACTTAACCGGTGCATTGAATCAGACTGGATCCCTGTTACTAGTGGGGTACCAAGGGTTCGTATTGGGCTCCTATCTCTTACTCATTTTCATTAAGATCTTGCACATGGATTGCACAGTAGAATATCGCATCTTTGCAGACAATACTAAACCAACTGTAAAGTAATCAACACAATAGGGGATAATGTGTTATTACAAAGGGTTCCTGGATAAGTGGAGGCATGGGCAGGGAAATGGCAGATGAGTTTAAACAATACAATGAAGGTTATTGCACATGGGGAGGAAAAATCCATTTCATGATTACATGTTAAAATGGAAAAGGCTGGTTAATAGTGGACATGCGGAGAGAAGGAACTGGGAATCATGGTGGACAGTAAACTTAATTGTAGCAGCCAGTTTCAGACAGCAGCTGCCAAGGCAAATAGATTCATGGGGTGCATTAAAAGGGGCATAGAGGCACATGTGAGAAACATTATTATATCCCATTATACAAGTTCAACCTGGTTAGACAACACATGCGAATATTGTGTACAGTTTTGGGCCAGTTTCAAGGAAAGAAATTGTAGAGCTGGAAAATGTACAAGAGCGGGCGACAAAATTAATACAAAGGACTGGGTGGACTACAATACGCAGAAAGATTAGCAAGATTGGGGTTATTTAGTTTAGAGAATAGTCGGCTTCGGGGGGACAGAATAAATATGTTTAAAGTACAACATAAGGTCAATATAGCAGATCTTCCAAGATTTATTTATACCCAGGGCTGTATATAGAACAAGGGGGCTCTCTTACGTCTTGCGGCACAACAGTTTTACATAACCATAGAAGAGATTTCTTACTGTAAGAGCAGTGAAGAATGTGGAACTCTCTGCCAGAGGAACTTGTCATGGTGAAATTCACTACAGAGTTCAAAAAGGGTTGGATGCATTTCTGCGAGCGTAATAAATTATAACAAAGTCTATAGTGTCTAGGATTTCTGAGAGGGGTCATTGTCAGACACCGGACTTTTTCGATTTGCCAGTTGGAGTCGGGAAGGAATTTTTCCCTAAAATGAGGACATTGGCTTATACCTCATTGGGGGTTTTTTGCCATTCCTCTGGATCACACTAGCACAACAGGCTGAACTGGATGGACGCTCGTCTTTTTTCGGCCTTACAAACTATGAAACTATGAAACTACAAGATTATGTCCAATGGTACAATACTCCAAGTTGGTTACATGTAGTATTCACCTTCCACTTGAACCAATGCTGGAGATGTCTGGGAGGGGGATCATGAGCATATTTGGTGAAGTTGCCAATAATTCAGCCTCTATGATGATCTATTCCAGCTCTCCTTATTGCTATATTTTTAACAGGGGTACGCCTCATATTTCAGATTGCCCTCCAGTCTATCCTTTTAGGCCTTCCTAAACTGATAGAAAATGTCTTCAGATGCTTCCTATTAGCAATGCAGAATATTATTTCCAGATTTTGAAAGGTCATTTCCTCTTAAATAGAACTCAATGAGCTGATACATTAGACATTGTTTTATACATTGTGGATATTACAGCGACAGAAAAAATAACTTATACTAACTTCTGGTCTTAATTGCTTACTTAATGTCCTTCGGAGTGTCTCCTTGTTACCATGCCTGGGTAATGAGGGCTCCCATACTTAGTGTACTAGTCGATTAGACTGATGAGCTCACAAATACATATATCTATTTCCTTGTAGTCAATGGGAATTGAGCATTTTTTTTGTAGTTTAAAAACCCATTTCAAAAGATGTATCCTTGGGGGGCGTGTCCTGGACATGGAGGAGTAAGGACACGCAGCACAGAGCTCCGCTACCGCCTGCCGATATTAGGCTGACCCCTCTCACACATTATGGGACAACCTTCCAAAAAGAAGCTCACGAAGCCCTCCATGTGGTCCTCCACACCTCAGGGGGACATCGAGGCATATTTAGTTTGCCTGGCAGTGGTGGACCGCCTGAGCAGGGATCATGGCGGCGAGAGACCAGCTCCCTTCTCCCCAGCAGCACCCAGCGCCGCAGCATTCGACCCGCAGCAGCACAACACCACAGCCAGATACAGTGGCATCCCTTTGTTGCCATCCAGCTCTCCGGTAAGCCAGAGAGACCGGGAGCAGAGAGAAGGTGGGCATGGAGACCGAACATGGCGGCTTGGACCCTGCAGCTCCCGCAGCCCCACCACGCCACCAAACAATAGAAGAGCAGACGAACAGAGAAAGCTGGGGGCCGTTGATCACCCATCCGATATAGGGGGAACATCTGTCAGACGGCTTGTTAGCCCGGATTTGTCCTCCCCTCACAAACATGGTGAGGCACATAAGAACAGCCCCTCAGGGCCAACAGAGGGAGTTCCCCCTCATGGCAGAGATGCCCAAAAGCTCAGTGAGCAATGACATGCAGCAGGGGTATTGGGGGTCACGACTCTCCCTCTTATCAAGGACTCTGCAGTACCCAATATGTCGGGTTGCCCCCCTACCCACCATATGGCTAAAATGGGCACCCAACATCTTCACCCCTTCCAGGGTACACTGCGGGATCCTTTGCAGGAACTGTCTCTACTCCTGTATCAATGCTTCTGAGCGGACCACAGCTCACACCTGTGAACTCATTGCACATGGATCTGCTCACCTTAACTCCTTCATCTAACATACAAACCGATGAAGCCCGTATCTCTTCACCTCAGGGACTGCCAGGGTCTTTTGCTCCAAACCTTTCTTCAGTGGAACTTCCAGGAGCTCACCAGTCTAACTGTGGCCCATTACCTCATCCTCAATCTTCCCCACATCAGCCATCACCTCCACCATGTGACATACTATAATTTTACCTATTGAAAGGGCCTCACCACAATGGTCTATGGGCTCCTCATGGGGGATCCTGCACCTGTCCAACCAGGGAACTCTCTTTTACTGGTTCCATCTCCCGTATCTTCAGCCAATACACAATGGCCCCTTGTCTGTTACCTCAGAGCATGCCTCACCAACTATGCCGCACAGATTAGAAGGGATCCCGCCTATACTTCAACATAGCCCTGTGTCAAACTCTTCTGGAGATTCACCACAGAGACTCCTACATGGACCTCCTTCCTCGTCATGCATTGCTATGGGAGATGACAAGCCAATCACTATATCAGATCTTCGTCAATTTGTGCTAATGTTGCCCTCTAAACCTTTCTTTACTGGCAAAACATATAATTGATGAATGTAAACAAGAATTCACCTTATTTCGCACAGAACTGACCACCCTGTCTTCTAAAGTGACTACTCTTGACCAAACCCAGAAGTCCAACTCCTCGTCTATAAAAATTCTTCAGTGTACTACTTCCCAACAATCCAACCAAATTTTTGCACTACAGCAACATCTAAATGACTTGGAGAATAGGAGTTGACGAAACAGTATTAAGGCATGTCCCCACGGCCATGGTTTTCGGACGGGTTTTCAGCCGGTTTGCGGTTTGTCAGACCGCCTGAAAAACCGGCCGAAAATGAGCACAAAGGTGATTTTTCCGCCCGCGGTCTGGCCGCTAAACATTGTGTAAGCCCAATTTTCCGTCCGGAATATGTGCTTCTCAATGTGAAGGGGGAGGGCTTTTCTCTGCTCAAATACCGACCGGTATTTGTCCTGTGCAGTGAGAACGCACCCTTAGAGTCCGAGGTCTGCCAGAAACAGTTGGTCCTGTCGATATCAAACCTGTCCTGACTTCTATTTTTAATTCTCTTTTGGGCAGAGCTCCTAATTCTAGCATTGAAATGGAAATAGCCCATCGGGCACTTCGCCCTCCAAACCTGGACCCAAAACGCCCACGCAACATCCTATGCCGAATTAATTTCTACCAGCTGAAAGAAGGTATCCTATGTAAGGCCCGCCAAAAGCCAAAAATTGTATATGAAGAGTCACCTATTCTATTACTCCAGGACCTCTTGGGACATAAACTTGCTCAAAGAGATCCCACCCTGGACAACTCCTCTGGTAGGTCGTCACTAGCTTACTCCTCCATCAAATCAATTTAAAGCGAATTTAATTTCCTTCAACTATGCGATATATGGAGGCTACAACATCCAGACGACAGGGATTTTAGCTTTTATTCTACTCCTCATAACTCTTAGGGGCCGTTCACATGGCACAGGACAAATACCGTCAGTTTATCTGTCCACACAGCCGCTGGGAGACGGCTTTTCTCCGCGGTTTTGCGGAGAGAAGCCCTCCCCTTCACATAGGCATGTTCATATATATGAACATAGACATGTTCACATAGAATGAACATGTTCTATGTTTTTCGGACTGCCGGTGGTCTGAAAAACTGCTGGGCGGAAAATCCGTGCAGTGGGGACCGCTGCATGGATTTTCCATTAAGGTCCGTGTAAAACTTTTTCAGCCGGTTTGCAGGAGGGTTTGAACCGGCTGAAAAACCTTGCCGTGGGGACATGACCTTACAGTCGTCTGGATTATATTTTGCTGTCTCATGGCGCCCTCCCCTGACTCTCAACCACATCATTAGGCAATATATTGCTCTCAGATCACGCACTTGTCTATTGTTCTTTGTCGATTCCCTCTTTAACTAAATCGGTCTGGTCGTGGCATCTTAATGAGTCTCTGTTACTTGACTCTGTGTGTCTTTCTGATGTCTCTCAAAATATATCAAACTTTACACAGGACCATGCAGACGACACATCCTCTCCGATTATTAAGTGGGAGGCTCTTAAATGCGTCATCAGGGGTACCCTGACTAAGCACGGCTCAAGACTAAAAAGAGATAGAGCGTCTAAATTACAAAAAGCTCTGTCAGTAGTGGCAGCCCTCGAGACCAGGCATAAACAGGCTTTGTCTACAGAGATGCTAAGAGATCTACTAACAGCTAGAACGGATGGATAACTCCTTTTGTAATCCTCCTGGATAACATTTTTATTGATGGGGTGAAGCCGCTTTTATGTATATGGTAGTAAAAGTGGGAGGATGTTAGCGAGGGCGCTGAGACAGCAAATAGCCAGATCCCACATAGCTTCAATTAAAACTACAGAGGGGAAATTGGTTCACACAACGAAGGAAATTAATAACTCCTTTCATGCTTTTTTTCCCAACCTATACAATCTTCACACAACATCAACATCTACCAAAGGAGTGAAATACCCTATTATTCCTTCAGAAATTCCAGGTACTAATCTAGCTGAACTTGAAGAACCCCCCAACCAGGAACTCTCCGCCGTTATTAGAAATCTTCCTGATGGATTCACAGGTAAATTTTACAAGACATTTTATGAGGCCCTCACTCCCCTGTTACTGCACACTTTCAATTTTATCTCAACCACCAACCCTTTTGCTCCTCAAGCCACCCTAGCATACATCGCTATAATACCAAAACCGGGTAAGCTCCTTGTGTGGGAGCTGTCGCCCAATATCTTTCAGAATCACACTTCCTGGTTAGGCTGTGGGTGGTTCACAGCAGTGATTGGCATAACGCTTTGCTTGGGTTTCCCAAAACTGAGCCCGTTAGAGAGACATTGCTACGGAAATTTTTCAAAAAAGTAGTTTTTCAGGGGCACATGGGAAAAGTAGAAAATTTAAAAAAAAAAAACCCCCCCCAAGCTTTTTAGCAAACAGGGTTTTAATCTCATGCTTCCAGACCTTTTTCCACCCGACCAAAATGGGTTTTAAACCCGGGGACAGAGAGGCACGAGAAAAAAAAATTAGCTTCTTTTTTTTTTTTTTTTTTTTAAAAAGGATGTTATTGTTGAGGGTGCTCGTGCTTTTCAGCTAAATTTTTTCAGATTGAGTTTGAAATCCAGGGGCGTGTCTTCCCCCCTCAGCAGGGTGGGCTATCCTCCCAGGGGGCGTGTCTCCCCCCCAAATGAAAACTGGAAAAAATCCAAAATTTTTTTTAAAGCAGGGGAAAAGCCGAAGGTTTTTTGGGGTTTTTAAAACCCCTGTAGCCCCCTCCTGCCTTATTCTGCAACCTTGAGGATCCAAACTCCAGCAAGCACCTGTGATAAAGTTTTTGTTTACACACAAATGAAAGCCCAAACACCCCGTTACTTTATGGTGTTTATCCCAAAATTTTAGGGGCAACAGCAAAAGATCTTTTCTCAATACAAAATTTAGGGTTCAAGTAAAAAATCATGCTTGCTTTTCAATGACATGTGAGGAAAAATTGGGGGGGGAAGCACTCGGGTTTGGGGAGAAAAGGCCCTGCTCGCTTGTAACACCAATTTTCCTTGGGGGTGCAGAGGTAGAAAATTTGGGAACAAATTCTTTTTAAAAAAAAGGGGGTTTGGGGTTTTAGTCCCCACAGGGGGATATTTTTTTCCCCCCCTTAAAAATTTTACACAAAATGTAGAGAGAAAAAAAATATATATGTTAAATTTTAAAAATAAAAATTATTTCACATACAGGGGTCCCTTTTATTTTATTCTCACCCCCAAAAATATGTTTTGTAAAACCTTTGTTGGAAGGCTTGGGGGGTGACTGCAAGGATAGGGGCACTATATAGGGGACTTTGGGGTGGTTGTGAATAAAAATTTAAAAAATTCTAAACTTTTTATTTTTATATCTTTTTATATGTGTAAAAAATTTTTTTAAAAAGAAAAAAAAATTTCTGATGGGGGTTAAATCCCCAACCGCTTTTTCTTGCAGGGCTAATCCCCCCTAAGCTTTTGCACCCCGAAAAAACTTATACAGACACGTGTTGAATCCTTTTGTTATTTCACTACAGGTATGAAAGTCATAAGGAGGGGGGGGCTTTTCATTCCAAACTGGGAAAGAACGGCCCCTTTTTTTCCAAGTACAGCAAAGGCTGGATCGTGAGGATTAATAAAACCCCTTTGGCAAAGCCCCTTAAACAGCCAGTAAAATTGCCCCGAACATTTAACCCCAAAGCGGGAGATGTACATAGAGCCAGCAGACCTTTGGGGTTTTTATAACGAAATTTTTTCAGCTCAGAGGGGGGTTTAAAAACAGGGGTGTGCAGGCAGCCCCAAACAAGCGCAGGGGGGGTGTCCCCGGGGGGTTTTCCGTCTAAAGGGGGGTTTTTCCCCCAAAAGCCCGAAAATTAAAAGTTTAGCAATCACAGGGCAGGTAGCGTTTTTTTTAGGGGGCGAAATCGACCAGGGGGCCCCTTATTTTGGGGCCCGCAACGGGAGAAAAAAAGAAGACAGATTTTTCAGAGATGCTTTTTAAACTGCCCAAACCCAATGACATAGGGAATTTCAACCCCCAAATTTCAAAAGTGTTATTTTTAACCCTCCCCTTTAAACTGAGACATGATCCTTTTTAACGATTTAAAACCCCCTTTAATTGAAGCCTGAAAAAAACAGTTTAAAGGGCCCGAACTTTTTTTAAGGGTTTTTTTCCCCCTTGCGTTTTCCCAAAAGTTTTTAAATTTTTTTTTTTTTCATGACGCAGTTTTGGTTTAGGCCTTTTTTTTATTCGAGACAAGGGGTACTTTTTGGGTAATAGTTTAAGTTTTAAAAAATAAATAATTGAAAAAATTTTTTTAATTTAAATTTTTTTTAAAACCCTTCACTTTTTACACTTAATGACTTGTTAGATTAATTTTACAGGGGTTTTTAGGGCGTGTGGATCCTAATATGTTAGGGTTTTTTTTTTTGTGTAATATATGCTTTTTTTTTTTTAAATTAAAATTTTTTTTTTTAAATTTTTTAAAAATTTTCCCCGGTCACTGGCTTATTAAAACCCGACAGCTTGGGGCTACTCTAGGTCCCCCAATCTGACGGGAGGCCGTTCCCGGGGGTCCCGCGGGGCGCTGAAATGTTTCCGATCACTGACAGAACAGGGGAAAACCCCTTTTAAATTTCGTTCCGGGGAAAAAGATCCGCCGCAATCAAAGGGTTAAAGCATCGGGTTGCGTCAGTTTCCCTGCTTCCCGGTGCTCGCAGGAGATGCTCTGGGATCAGGGCTGTGTAGTACAGCCCTGATCCAGCGCAGCTGTGGCGCCGCACACTTAGATGTCTGCAGCGACGCCAAAAGACGTCGCTGCAGACAAACGACCCGCACCAGCCGATGTCAAGTCGGTGGGCGGTCGGTAAGGAGTTAAAAACATTAGATATCGTCCACTTTGCCCAAGCCTGCAGAATCCCCCTTATGGTCCTGTCCCTGGATTCCGAGAAAGCTTTTGATAGGATTTCTTGGCCTCCCTTAGTTTCCAGTTTTCGATATCTGGGGATAGGCCCTATCTTCACTTCTAAGATCATGGCACTCTATCAATCCCCCTCCGTCAAGCTAAAAAATCAATGGGACTTTATCTGACACATTTAACATTTCCAATGGAACGCGAGAGGGCTGCCCCCTCTCGCCTCTTCTGTATGTCCTGGTTATAGAAAGCCTACTGTCCACAATACACAATGATCCGGGAATAAAGGGAATCAATATCAGTGGGAAGGAATATAAATGTTCTGCATTTGCAGGCGACTTGTTGCTTTATATCACAGACCCAATCACTTCCTTGCCCCCACTTTTGTCGGAATTGTCCCAATTTGGCACCAGGTCCAATTTTAAAATAAACACCTCCAAATCAGAAGCTCTAAATCTTGGTCTCCCATCCTCAACTTTGACCCAACTTCCAACTACATTCCCCTTCCTTTGGCTTTCCAAAGGTCTCTCATATTTGGGCATTATTATCCCCCCGGGTTTATCAAATATTTTTTCTTTCAATTTTGAGGTCACCCTGTTACACTGTTTATTGCAGGGGTACAGGGTGGTGTGATACTATTTATTGCAGGGGTACAGGGTGGTGTTATACTATTTATTGCAGGGGTACAGGGTGGTGTAATACTATTTATTGTAGGGGTACAGGGTGGTGTAATACTGTTTATTGCAGGGGAACAGGGTGGTGTTATACTATTTATTGCAGGGGTACAGGGTGGTGTAATACTGTTTATTGCAGGGGTACAGGGTGGTGTTAAAACTATTTATTGCAGGGTACAGGGTGGTGTTATACTATTTATTGTAGGGGTACAGCGTGGTGTTATACTATTTATTGCAGGGGTACAGGGTGGTGTAATACTGTTTATTGCAGGGGAACAGGGTGGTGTTATACTATTTATTGCAGGGGTACAGGGTGGTGTAATACTGTTTATTGCAGGGGAACAGGGTGGTGTTATACTATTTATTGCAGGGGTACAGGGTGGTATAATACTGTTTATTGCAGGGGTGCAGGGTGGTGTTATACTATTTATTGCAGGGGTACAGGGTGGTGTGATACTATTTATTGCAGGGGTACAGGGTGGTGTGATACTAGTTATTGCAGGGGTACAGGGTGGTGTAATACTATTTATTGCAGGGGTACAGGGTTGTGTGATACTATTTATTGCAGGGGTACAGGGTGGTGTGATACTATTTATTGCAGGGGTACAGGGTGGTGTGATACTAGTTATTGCAGGGGTACAGGGTGGTGTATATATTATTTAGGGTAAGGGGTGTATACTAGTTTATTGCAGGGGGACTGGTGTGATATATTATTGCAGGGGTACAGGGTGGTGTGATACTAGTTATTGCAGGGGTACAGGGTGGTGTGATACTAGTTATGCAGGGGTACAGGGGGTGTGATACTATTTATTGCAGGGGTACAGGTGGTGTGATATTTTTGCGGGGTCAGGGGGTGTGATACTAAATTTTTTGCAGGGGTACGGGTGGTGTGATACTAGTTATTGCAGGGGTACAGGGTGGTGTGATACTAGTTATTGCAGGGGTACAGGGTGCTGTGATACTATATTGCAGGGGTACAGGGTGGTGTGATACTATTTATTGCAGGGGTACAGGGTGGTGTGATACTAGTTATTGCAGGGGTACAGGGTGGTGTGATACTATTTATTGCAGGGGTACAGGGTGGTGTGATACTAGTTATTGCAGGGGTACAGGGTGGTGTGATACTATTGCAGGCGTACAGGGTGGTGTGATACTATTTATTGCAGGGGTACAGGGTGGTGTGATACTAGTTATTGCAGGGGTACAGGGTGGTGTGATACTATTTATTGCAGGCGTACAGGGTGGTGTGATACTATTTATTGCAGGGGTACAGGGTGGTGTGATACTATTTATTGCAGGGGTACAGGGTGGTGTGATACTATTTATTGCAGGGGTACAGGGTGGTGTGATACTATTTATTGCAGGGGTACAGGGTGGTGTGATACTAGTTATTGCAGGGGTACAGGGTGGTGTGATACTATTTATTGCAGGGGTACAGGGTGGTGTGATACTAGTTATTGCAGGGGTACAGGGTGGTGTTATACTATTTATTGCAGGGGTACTATTTGAACATTGCGGGTTTCAGGGTGGTGTGATACATATTGCAGGGTACAGGGTTTGGTGATACATTTATTGCAGGGTACAGGGTGGTGTGATACTATTTTTTGCAGGGGTCAGGGTGGTGTGATCTATTATTGCAGGGGCAGGTGGTGTGATAATTTATTGCGGGGTCAGGGTGGGTAAAACTATTTTGAGGGTCAGGGTGGGGTGATACTATTTATTGCAGGGGTACAGGGTGGTGTGATACTAGTTATTGCAGGGATACAGGGTGGTGTGATACTAGTTATTGCAGGGGTACAGGGTGGTGTGATACTATTTATTGCAGGGGTACAGGGTGGTGTGAGACTTTATTGCAGGTTCAGGGGGTGTGTATATTATTGCAGGGGTACTGGGTGTGGTGATACTATTTATTGCAGGTACAGGGGGGTGTAAAACTATTTATGCGGGGAAGGGTGGTGTGATACTAGTTATTGCAGGGGTACAGGGTGGTGTTGATACACTATTATTGCAGGGTAAGGTGGTGTGATCTATTTATTGCAGGGGTACAGGGTGGTGTGATACTAGTTATTGCAGGGGTACAGGGTGGTGTGGATACTATTTATTGCAGGGGTACAGGGTGGTGTGATACTATTTATTGCAGGGGTACAGGGTGGTGTGATACTATTTATTGCAGGGGTACAGGGTGGTGTGATACTATTTATTGCAGGGGTACAGGGTGGTGTGATACTATTTATTGCAGGGGTGAAGGGTGGTGTGATACTAGTTATTGCAAGGGTGCAGGGTGGTGTGATACTAGTTATTGCAGGGGTGCAGGGGGGTAACTATTTATTGCAGGGAAGGTGGTGTGATACTATTTATTGCAGGGACGGGTGGTGATACTATTTTGCCAGGGGGAAGGGGGGTGTGATACTAATTTATTATGCAGTTTAAAGGGTGGGTATATATTATTGCAGGGGTGCAGGGTGGTGTGATACTAGTTATTGCAGGGTCGGGTGGGGTGATTACTATTATTGCAGGGGTACAGGTGTTTGATACTATATGCAGGGTACAGGGTGGTGGTGATACTATTTATTGCAGGCGTACAGGGGGGTTTTATAAGTTATGCAGGGTACGGGTGGTTATACTATTTATTGCAGGGGTACAGGGTGGGGTGATATAGTTATTGCAGGGACAGGGTGTGTTCTATTATGCAGGGGTACAGGGTGGTGTGATACTAGTTATTGCAGGGGTACAGGGTGGTGTGATACTATTTATTGCAGGGGTACAGGGTGGTGTTATACTATTTATTGCAGGGGTACAGGGTGGTGTGATACTATTTATTGCAGGGGTACAGGGTGGTGTGATACTATTTATTGCAGGGGTACAGGGTGGTGTGATACTAGTTATTGCAGGGGTACAGGGTGGTGTGATACTATTTATTGCAGGGGTACAGGGTGGTGTGATACTAGTTATTGCAGGGGTTTTTTGGGGTACAGGGTGGTGTGATACTATTTATTGCAGGGTAATGGGGTGTTATACTATTTATTGCAGGGGGGACGGGTGGTGTGATATAGTTTTGCAGGGGTACAGGGTGGTGTTATACTATTTATTGCAGGGGTACAGGGTGGTGTGATACTATTTATTGCAGGGGTACAGGGTGGTGTGATACTATTTATTGCAGGGGTGCAGGGTGGTGTGATACTATTTATTGCAGGGGTACAGGGTGGTGTGATACTATTTATTGCAGGGGTACAGGGTGGTGTGATACTAGTTACTGCAGGGGTACAGGGTGGTGTGATACTATTTATTGCAGAGGTACAGGGTGGTGTGATACTATTTATTGCAGGGGTACAGGGTGGTGTAATACTATTTATTGCAGGGGTGCAGGGTGGTGTGATACTAGTTATTGCAGGGGTACAGGGTGGTGTAATACTATTTATTGTAGGGGTACAGGGTGGTGTGATACTATTTATTGCAGGGGTGCAGGGTGGTGTGATACTATTTATTGCAGGGGTACAGGGTGGTGTGATACTATTTATTGCAGGGGTACAGGGTGGTGTGATACTATTTATTGCAGGGGTGCAGGGTGGTGTGATACTATTTATTGCAGGGGTACAGGGTGTGATACTAGTTATTGCAGGGGTTCAGGTGGTGTGATACTATTTATTGCAGGGGTACAGGGTGGTGTGATACTAGTTATTGCAGGGGTACAGGGTGGTGTGATACTAGTTATTGCAGGGGTACAGGGTGGTGTTATACTATTTATTGCAGGGGTACAGGGTGGTGTGATACTATTTATTGCAGGGGTACAGGGTGGTGTGATACTATTTATTGCAGGGGTACAGGGTGGTGTGATACTAGTTATTGCAGGGGTACAGGGTGGTGTAATACTATTTATTGCAGGGGTACAGGGTGGTGTGATACTATTTATTGCAGGGGTACAGGGTGGTGTGATACTATTTATTGCAGGGGTACAGGGTGGTGTGATACTATTTATTCGGGGTACAGGTGGTGTGATACTAAATTTTTTGCAGGGGTACAGGGTGGTGTATATATTTATTGCAGGGGTACAGGTGGTGTGATAAATAAATTTTTTGCAGGGTAAAGGGTGGGTTTTTGATACCATTTATTGCAGGGGTACAGGGTGGTGTGATACTATTTATTGCAGGCGTACAGGGGGTGGATACTATTAATTTCAGGGGTACCGGGGGGTTTAATACTATTTTTTTGCAGGGGACAGGGGGTTTATACTATTTTTTGAGGGGTACAGGGTGGTGGATACTATTTATTGCAGGGTTTCAGGGTGGGGTTTTTTGGGAGGGAAATATATTTATTGCAGGGGTAAGCGGGTGTTATACATTTATTGCATGGGTGGGGGATACTATTTATTGCAGGGGACAGGGGGGGGTGATACTATTTATTGCAGGGGGACAGGGGGGTGTGATACTATTTTTTGCAGGGGTACAGGGTGGTGTGATAATTTAAAGGGGGGGGGGTTTTTTATTGCGGGTACAGGGTGGGGTGTAAATTTATTGCAGGGGACAGGGTGGTGGGGATACTAATTATTGCAGGGGTACAGGTGGGGTTTATTTTTTCTAATTTATTGGCAGGGGGGACAGGGTGGTGTATACTATTTATTGAGGGACAGGTGGTGTAACTATTTATTGAGGGTACGGGTGGGGTTTTACTATTTTTTGGGCCAGGGGGTTTTCAAAATGGGTGGTGTGATACTATTTATTGCAGGGGACAGGTGGGTTATCTATTTTTTGCAGGGGTACAGGGTGGTGTTATAAATTTTTTGCGGGGTACAAAAGGGGGGGTGTAAAACTTTTAAGATTGTTTAAAACCCCCCCTGTACCCCTGCAATAAATAGTATCACACTACACTGAAATGTGATTTATTGCAGAGGTATTAGAAGTTTTGCAGGGAGCATGCGGTCTACACAATGTGGTCCTGCACTATTTTGCCCATGTTCTCCAGTCTGACAATCTGACCAGCAGGGCGCCCACATGCCGCATCCCGTGTGAATAGCCCTCTATCTGCAGACACCAGGGTGTTGTCCCTTCTTGTCCCACTACACATAGACAACCGTCCTGAGGTAACCCCCGCCTCCACTCATCCCCGAGCCCCGGTCTGCGCGTCCCCACCCGGTGTCACAGTATTTGCCCTCACACAGGTAGAAGCGTGAACCCACAGCCCTGATAAGCTCAGAGCGCCACAGCTTCCCCGGCTCCCGCCGCTTACTACACCCGACAGGCTTTGCGGCACCCAACGTACTGTGCTAAAGTGTTGCTGGGATACGTAGTCGCTTCCTGTCTGTGTCACCGTTCTGTCGTGCGAGCGAGGCAGGAGGCAGAACTACGTTTCCCGTCGTCCCTTGCGCGCCTGTGGCTGCCTGAGCCTTGTTTGCGGAGGGTTTGGCAGCAGTTCAGCGTAGCCGGGTATTTAATATTTGTTTGAGTCGTTTGGCACCTGGGTGACTGCAGCGCTGGAGGAGCAGGGACGGCGGAGGCGAGGAGCGCGGCGGCTTCTCCTGGCGCATCACTGGGTATGAGCTCCGGATTTGTTGGGGAAGTTTTAACTTGTTGCTTTCCTGCAAAGTTTAGTCGTTGCCTTGTTGCATCGCACGGTATAGGCGCTGAGAGCGGATAGTTACTACAAGTTGTGCCACATATGCAGGGAATGTCTCCGGACTCCTGACTGTGCTGCTGCTTATATGCACGACCTCCTTCATTGTGGCTGATGTCACTGAATGTTTCTGTGTAGAATACGATTTAAAGGGCTTCTCCATCTTACTGCAGGCGCTGATTGCTGGGCTCGGTCTGCTGCAGTAGCTGTGTTATGTGACTGTACTCACCGCCCTGCAGTACCTGGCTGTGTGTCCGGGGGATGAGACCCCTGTGTGATGCCCCTCTATCCTCTGTTACGGCCTATGGCTGCCGGTGCCACCACTTCTCCATACAACATGAACTGGCGCCTTCTGTGGTTAGAAACTGGTTTAAACCATTTTTTTCTAACACTTTGTCTGTGCGCTCTGTCCCTTTAAACTGCTTACATCCTACATGTCCAAGATCATTACGTTGTCTGCGGTACCAAAAGTGTCGCTTCTGACCCGTGCTTGGAAATGTATTGAATATGCTTAAAGGGGTGTTCCATCAGTAGTCGCAGCTCGTCTGGTTTAAAAATAGGGGAAAAAAACCCTGCCTTGTAAACCTTCTCCTTCCAGGGCCGGTCCCGGCGCTCCCCGCTGATGATGCCTCTCATGGCTGAGAGGTCTTGGTTCCACTTTAGGACTGTCATAATCACATGATGCTGCAGCCAATCACAGGCCTCAGTGGTCACATGGTGTATATCCTGGAGGAGACTGCTGTGGCCGGTGCAGGGTCATGTGAAGAATGAACGCGATGTCATTGGCCGGGAGCAGCATCGGCGCCGCTGGGACGCCCGGGTCTAAAAGGATGGGGTTTTATTTTTTTTAATATTAGAGACAAACATTTTTAAAAATTTGAGCAGCCCTTTAAAGGGGGTTTCCAAAAGTAATAAAGGTATGTTTACACGGCATAATTGCGGCCTGTACTGTATGCGCCGCTATATGCCGGATGATTTGGGAGTCGCAGGGGGGCCGGCAGCCCACCGGCCCCATAGACATGCATTACTAGCGACGCGTAATTGCCGCAAGTAATTGACATGTCACTTATCTCCCCGCGCGTACAATACGATCGTATTATACGAGCGGGGAGAGGAGGCGTAATCCATAGTTCTCTATGAGAGCTATGGATTTCCGTAATTCCGGGGCGCATTTCCCCGCGTATTAACCGCAGTATGCCGCGAAATAAGCCGTGTGAACATCACCTTAGGGTATGTTCACACGCTGTATTGCGGCGCGTACTGTACGCGACACAATACGCTGTGTGTTTCGGCAGCCCACCAGCCCCATAGACAAGCATCACTTTTTTCCCCACACGTACAATACGACTGTATTGTACGCACGGGGGGGCGAGGCGTAATCCATAGTTCTCTATCAGAGCTATGGATTACCGTAATTGCGGCGCGCATCTTGCTGCGTATAAAGCGCAAATACGTGGCGAAATGCGCCCTTAATTACGCCTCAAAATAAGGCATGTGAACATACCCTTACTGTTCATAATTAAAAAGGGGGGGGGGGGGACTTTGTTAACCTGTTTGTTCCAGGGCGCCCAATAGGGATTTCGTGATGGTGCTTGGGAACACTCCTCTAATCTCTGATCTGCTTATTGTATTGTGATCATTATTGTTCCCCTCTTTTAACCATTTTTTCCATGTATTTTCTACTGATTTGGTGTCTTGTTCTTTATTCCAGCTATCTACCATAGCAGAATGGAATGAACCCTGTAGACCCTGCAGTGCTCTGCTGTCCTGAAGAATATGCCAGAGATGATTTCCTCTCCAGATTTCAGCAGTGAACCTAACCTAATGGCACAGTACATGTCCAACATAGCACGTGCTGGTGTCATTGTAAACTCGGCTTTCCCCAACCTGGAGTCGGGGGGAGACGTGGCGACACTGAGGCCTCCTAGTGCGCTCTCTGGAATTCGGGCCCCCACGCCTGTCTCAGGCAGCAGTAGCCTGTTGAGCGAGGACTCTTTTGAACACCACCATACCACCCATAAACCACTGCACCATAAGCTGGAGCATGCGGGACATATGTCAGTGCAAAAAGACCCTGATTGGGAAGGTAGCAGTAGTCGACCACAGAGCAGACCGGTATTCAGAGAGGAGGACGTTATAAGAGAAGAATTAAATGATCCACTATTGAAAAAACTTGAACAGGTAAAACAGCTGTAGATTTTGGTGAGTCCTGTTGTTTTTACAAACCACCATTTCCTTTGTAGGGATTTTGTAACTTTGCAAACTCCATTCTGAGGCCAGCTCGCTATGGAAATGGGGAGTTGCTTGTGCAGATCTCCCCATTCATACTATATTTCCCCATTCATTCCTATGGTAGTTCCAAATATAGTCTTGTCTTATGCCAGAAAACCCCACCAATTCCAAAAACAGCCTACAAAAAAGGGGAGATGCGGGTTTTGGGTGGAGAGAAAAGTGGGTGTGTTTTAACATTTTGGACAATTTTTAATTTATCAATTCATAGCTCTTAAAGGGGATGTCTCACTACAAAGATTAGCTTTCAGCCTGTAACGACCGGTGAATGAAGAGGTTTTCCAAATATATTGCTTTATTTTTTTTTTTTTATTTTAGGAAATTTAGATGTTATCGGGCCCGAATGACACAGGTTTTCCCCTAGGTAAACCCCCCGGTTTTTTCCCTTCTCTGCTCTTTGCTTAACTATTTGCAGGGGGTGACGTCACCCCAAGTTGGGGTGTTGCAGCTTGATTTCAGCTCCCCTAGCTCTCTGCACTTATAAAATAACATTTTCCTGCTCTCATTTCAGCACTTAAATTTTGAAGAGTTGGGGAATTGCAGAGCTGAATTTTGCCTTTAAAACACTGCGATTAAAAACCAAAACACAGCCGACCAGGGGAAAAAAGGTGCAATGATCTAAAACTGGGCGGTGAAACAGGGGTGGGTTTGGGCCATCCCTTTAACTGTGTTCCATTGTGGGAGGTCCATAAAGAGCAGGAAAGGGGAGCATTCGCAGTTTTATGCATGGCAAAAATTTTCCCTTAAAAAGGGGGAGTTCATGTCCCATTGTTTTATTTTTGAATTTTTGATTAAATGGAGGCTTGTTGATTTTCCCTTGAGAAATGTTTCTGAACCCGGCACTAAATTACTAATGTGTTGATGCCACAGAGGGTTGGCAATATATCAGCCAATCTTCATCTATATAAATGGTAATGGGTCTGGGAGCTTCGTTTTTAACCACAAGTAAAGACCCTTTCTGGACTTCTTTCCGAAAAAACCAATCATTGCATATGGATAAGATAGCTAATTCTGTTAGATCCCCCATAATAAGCTGATCAGCAGGGGACCTGATGCTTGGAGCCTTCAGTGATCATTTGTGTGGGAAGCTTTATACTTTGCCCAGTGTAACCAATAAACTGATGCTCGGATGAGCTTGACCAAGCAGGGCAAAGGATATTCGTTGTAGCCCATGTCTAGTCTGGCTAATAGATTCTGCCATACAACTTCCCACTAGTGTCTTCTAGAGAAGTGACCTCAATGTTGCTTTAGGCCAAGTTCACACATTGCAGTATGGTGTATTGCACTGATGAGCTTGGTCCTGCAAGACATGCACTGCAACAAAATGGGTGAAAAGTCCACCATCGGGACCTGGACGCAGCCTAGAAGATACATGTGCTTCATGCTCATGAAGTGCCAGGTGCTGCACCACAATCAGCAGGCAGGATTGTTAAGGGGATGTAAAGAAGGATTCTGGGCATCCTCACATCGGTCATCCCAGTTGTGTCTGCATTGATGCAGTGGGGTTAGGGTTGGGAGGCTGCTCGGAATAAGACGCTAAGGGCGCGTTCCCACTGCACAGGACAAATACCGGCCGCTTTGCCGGCCGGTATTTGTCAAGTTTCGCGCCCGTCCCCACGGCCACGGGGGGGGGGGGGACGGCTTTTCTCCGCGATGAGCGGAGAACAGCCCTCCCATTAAGCAGCACATCTTCCGTCCGAAAACCAGACGGAAGATTGTGCATGTTCAATGTTTTGCCGCCGGACCGCCGGCGTCAAAACCGCCGGGCGGAAAACCCGTAAAGTGGGGACTGCTGCACGGGTTTTCCATAGAGCACAATTGTGCTCATTTTCGGCCGGTTTTTCAGGCGGTCTGAAAAACCGCAAACCGGCTGAAAACCCGTGCCGTGGGGACATGGCCTAACAGATTTGTGGAACCCTGCAAAAATCAAGAGCAAATTGCATTTATGCTTTTCCCCTATTCAGGTCGGTGGAGGATCTTTGGTGCATAGGATACAATGTAGATGTGACTTTCTGCAGCTCTTCCTAATACTCATGCAGCGTATTTCCACATCATATGACAAGGATTCTGAAAAAGCTTTCATTTGCATGGGAGAAATTTACCGTGATGAAATTAGAAATGCACATTTATAACACTATATATCTGAACCTGACCTTTCAGATAATTTACCCCGTAATATGGTTACACTTCTGAAACACTACTGTTTATGAGCAAATATCAACAAGAATATTGCCTATAAGGCTCAGTTTACAGCACACTGTTGGTGAACATCAGGAACATTCCCCCATGTGTACTTCTTTATAGTCATATAGTGGCATGGACTGAGGCATACATGGGGAATACTCCAACGTATACCCACAGCGTGATGTGAACTGAACCTTACAGCCAATTTTTCACTGTAAACCGCAAGTGCTAATTAGAGAATCTTTGTTAGGCAATGTTTACACGGCTTTTTGCCGATGTAATTGCGGGGACGGATTTCGCCCCGCAATTACGCCGGCTGCCGTGCAGCGGGGCGGGGGTGCCGGAGGATCGCCGGCCCCATAGACACTCATTATTCACGGCGCATACACGCCATAAATAATGTGCATGTCACTTTCTCCCCCCTCGGCGTATTCGCCGAGCGGGGAGAGGAGACAGAATCCATAGTTCTCTATGAGAACTGTGGATTACCGTAATGACTGGGACGGATTCCAGCCGTATTGCAGCGCAAATACGGCGCGCAGTACGGCTGGAATCAGTCCCAGAATAAGCCGTGTGAACGAGGCCTAAGTGTCCCTTTAAAGAGAACCTGTCACATAGGTTATGCCCCCCCCCTTGCTGAGCACAGCACCAGTTAGTGTCAGACCTGCTGTTCCCAGCGCTGTGTCCCTTAGTCTGTAAGATGCTGGAGTTTGAGTATTTAATGCTCTAAACTAGCTTGTGCTGCCCTTAGCAAATGGGGCATTAACCTATGTGACAGGTTCTCTTTAATGCTCAAATCTTATTCATGAGCAGGTGTTAGCCCCACCCACCAAAGGCTAGCCCCGCCCACAGACAGTTATTCACATGTTTCTACCTATTCAAAGTAATAGCTTCATCAGTTGAGGTGGACGGGGCATGAAAAAAACTGACTGAAAACTGCAGATTTGAGCACTAAATACTTGAAAACTGCTGCATCTTACAGAATAAGGGACACAGCGCTGGGAACAGCAGGTCTGACACTAACTGGTGCTGTGCTCAGCAAGGGGGGCATAAACTATATGACAGGTTCCCTTTAAGATTATTGTATTGTGGGTCACTTTAGATAGAGACAAAAGAAATGCACACTCTTGCTGCCCATAAACGTATCCCTTAACTTTTCGTATTTGTAGTCTTCTCTGTGCCACCGAGACATTGCCTGGTA